>VWZN01009790.1:197751-211636 GCA_013396955.1 Regulus satrapa | reverse complement strand
TTTTTTTTTTTTTTTGGATATTTGGACTTAAACTTTGGCTCAGGTGAACTTTTGCTTTTGGCTTAGTGTCCATGTTTACAAGAGGAATGCTGGATGTTTCATTTTCCCTCCGCATTGCTGTGGAGGAAATGCCGCAGCATTGTATTTACAAGATACCCCGAACTGTCAGTTTCCTTGAAACACAATGTATTTAATACAAAGCCATTAAGCCTTGTAAAACTGTCAAAAATGTAAATGACACTTGTAATAAAACCTTGTCGCGTGACCGGCCCTGGCTAATCAGGGTTGATGATATCACTGCAGCTGATCACGGCTGGTGCTATGTACATTTCGACAGCTTTATGGCCCGCGTGGATTTGTGTTATTAAAATTGTACAGTTTTGTAAGGAATCTGGGATTTAATAAAGCGGGCAGAGAAACTACAAAAGGGACAATATATCCCGCTAAAAGCGAGTCAGGCTTTATAAAGGAAAAAAAAAAAAAAAGTAAAAGAAGAAATAAACAGAGCGCACGAGCTTGCGTGTGCGTGTGTGTGAGTGCCTGGGAATGGGGAAACCTGGAGAGGCTCTGCCTTGCCTGACTCGTGCAGGGTACAGGCTGCTCGTATAAACCACTTTTATGTATTTATAGCTCGGCAAATACCTTGCATCTGCGAGACCATAAAACAAATTACAATGTATCCAATTGCTTCAAGGTGGCGAATTGTGCTTAAACTTAATGACTTATACAGATTATAGGAGAAAGAGCATTACCTGTTTAATGTCTTTTTTAATAAGTAATTCCCAAACAAGTGTAGTAAATGGGAGGTTGGGAGTTTCTTTGGGTTCTTATTTTTTCCCCCCCTTTTTTTTCCCTTTATCTTCCCCTGAGACGTGAGCAGAGCATTGTGAATACAAGGTAATGCACCCTTTTATTTATTTTGCAGCCCTTGTAACTGCTCCCCAGAGCACAAACATGTCAGAATAGCAGAGACGAGGATACATATTCTCCCAAAAATCTATAAATTCAACCTAATGGGGCAGATATCAGAAAAATGTGTTGGATTGAAGGCACATAAATCACCCCTGGTTTCCTGGCATGAGCTGGCACTGCGTGCCTTATATTTCAGCCAAATTATTCCATTTGTTTCTGAAGATATTTTAATCCCTCATGACCTCAAACTTCCCGTGAACCAGGGCCTGAACAAAAGGCCGCCCACTGTCTTTGCAGTAAATCTGTTGTCTCCCTTCTCGGCCCGCAACCTGGGATCATAGATCACCCCTGCACCGCAGCTTGCTTCAATTTACTCAATTAACTCGAGTAAAGCACTTGTAAGTTTGCAGATGTTGCTTTATTATCGAGGCCTAAAACGTACACGGGGGTTCAGGAGCCCGAGGTTACGGGGAGGTTGTGTGGAGGGGGAGGGAGGCGCAGGCCCACAGCCGCTGCCCGCGCCCCAGCCACCCCCTCTGAGCCCTGCCGCGCTGCCCAGTGCTGTCCTGGGGGCTCCCCGATGCTATCTGGCAGGGAGAGGGGACAGGAGAAGCAGGTATTCCACCTCGAGATAACACCGTGATTAACAGATGTTTAATTGGGCCATTCGTCAAACGAAGAACCTGCCTCAAAGTCGGCGGGGCTAAGTAAATTATTTCCAACCCTGCAGGTGTTGGACTGGCAGCTCTATTACTCTTCTGAGAAAGGGCTTTAGAAGACTTTTATATGAAAAGATAATTTATTTCTACGGGGACTTTTTGCAAGGGCATGCAGTGATCGGACGAGGGGGAATGGTTTTAAGTTGGAGGAGGGTAGATTTAAACTGGATATTAGGAAGAAATTCTTCCCTGTGAGGGTGGTGAGGCCCTGGAACAGGTTTCCCAGAGAAGTGGTTGATGTCCCATCCCTGGAAGTGTTCAAGGCCAGGCTAGATGGGGCTCTTAACAGCCGAGTCCAAGTGGAAAGGTGTCCTTGCCCATGGTGGGGGGGTTAGAATTAAATGACTTTTAAGGTCCTTCCAACACAAAATGTCCTCTAATTCTATGATGATTTCTTTATTTATCTAACACACTTTCAGTTCTGGGCCTTGTCCTCCTTCATTTTGCATGACTTCTGAAAACAGGCCTTTTGCCTTGGACACACATTTTCCACAGGACCTTGCTAAAGTTTCTCGGGATTCTCCTGAATATTGTCCAGAACATCTTTAGCCTATATAACACCAGAGGAGCAGACAGGGCTTGGTGTGTGCAGCAAAATGCTCACTGTGAAAGAATAACAGGAGCAGCAACACCCATGCCAGCAGTAGCAGGGCTTACCAAGCTGGTAGTCTCACTCCATGATCACAAGGCAGTCGATAACATTACATGCCCATGCTTTTTGTAATCTGTGTATCACCTTCAAGTTTCTCAGATTTGACCAGATCTCTGGAACAGCGGGAACAGAAAAAAAAAACCAGACCTGTGTTCCTGGATACCTTTTTTCACTAAGAGTGCTCATCGTATGCTGATAATTTTGTAGATTCTTAGCTCTGCAGGCATCTTTATCAGGCTGTGTTTGGCTTCAAGGATTTTGGGACATGGAGGAATTTCTACTGGTGACAGTAATTGAGCAGACTGGAATGAGTTAAGGGAGGTATGACTGTTGATTTCTCCTGCATCATCTAAACTCAAACTTGGGTTTGATAGCAAGCCAGATTTTCAGTGCTCAGTTTTCAGTATCTGTAATGCTTTAAATGGAGAAGCCAAACTACATCTCAAGGGAATTCACATGGCGGACAAATGTGGATGCAAATAGCTTAATATTTTTGCAAAATATTTTGTGCAAAAGTCTCTCAAACTCTCCTCAGCTTTTAACTTTCTTAAGAGAGAATTACTCTTTGAATATGCAATTCTATTTATTTTTTTACTTGCAGCATATTTTTTTTCAAAATACTGGTCTGTTTTGTTTCTGTACATAATGGAAGTTAATAAAATATGTGCCAGAAGCCAAAAATATGATGAGCTACAAGGCATACTCCAGACTGTTAGGAAAAAGAAGAAAGAGTTGGCCTGTAATTCCACAGTTTATCAGTATTTTTCCTTAGAATAGATATTACTTTGGGTGTGTTTTACTCGAAATATCTGGTCCGAATCTCAATAATTTGCCCCCTTTTTCAATTTTTCGCTCACCAATTTGTGCTCATTTAAAATCTCTCCTCTGTGCCAAAAACTTCCTGTTGCTATTCTGAAGTTTAAACCTGAACTAGATGTTCACCATGTCTTTTTCTTCCACAGGGGCTTAGGCTGGATCACCTCTTGAATTAGGAGAGCTGGGGAAGGAATCCCTGCAAGAGGGTACAGATCCATAAACTAATTCAGTTTTATTGCTGCAGTAGAAAGGAGCAGGTCCATGAAAGCATCAACTTGCTGTTCCTGCATCTCCAGGTGGCCACTGGCATCCAGGTTCATTTCCCACCTGCTTTAGGCCCTCGCATTAAGCAAAGTTTATTATTAAGACACTGGTTGTCTGCTTCCTGTAGGCAGTACACACAGATAGAAATCTTACCTCAGCTATGTCCCTGTCTCCACTCCGTAGGGGGATCTTGTGATAGAACTCGTGAAGTGCTGGGATCTGGTTTATGAATACTGGCTGCTTGCTATGAGGAATAAATTTGTCCATCAGCCAACCCATTTTACTGAGTGTCCCAGAAACAGCTGGAACGTGGAGTCTGTGTTGTCCTGGTAAAACCTGTGCAGTGTGAGGAAGGGATTGCTGAGCTCTCTAACGCTGCTGTTTCTCCCTTCTCCTCCACCTGGATGAGTTTTCACATGCCTGCAGTGGATTTTTTGGCGATCTCATTGCTGATTTTATGCAATCTGATGCCGTGGCTGCAATACCAGCAAGGCTGGGGCAGCACAAGGTGCAGGATGATCCAGGGGTTTGCAGGCTGTCACTCCAAGGGAGTTAGATGTTGGTGCAGCCATGTAGCAGCTGGCAAGGAAGAACCATCTCTGCTCAGCTATGCATAAACTGCCATCAAAGCTGTTACCCAAAAGCTCATCTGAGTCAAACTATTCCAAATCCAGCCCCTGCGATGCTGGAGCTGGTTTTGGTGATTTGCAGTCAGGAGATTGCCTTTTAATTAGAGGGGAGACAGCTCAGCTCTCAGCCTGTACAACACAGAACCATCATCTCAAGCTTGGTGAGGTCTGCGAGGAAGCAATATCCTGAACTGGCATGGCTGCTGTTGAAAAGCCAGAAGCATGTACAAGGTGTTCTGCCTTCTTGCAAGTTCCTATCATGGCTTTTATCACAATTTTCACAGTTCAGCAGTGCTGGGTGGAAAGAGCTCACAGCTGTATCTCACAACCACTTCTTTCTTTCCAAATCCCAATTTGGAAACAGTTCTGAAATAATTTCCTTCAGGTGATGAGGTACCCCTTGTTGCTCTACTGTTTCTCTAGGACCTTGCACTTGGGACTGCACACTAAATAAAGCTCTCTTGTTACCCTGAATTTGCCAGTTATTTATAGAATTACAAAGCACTGGAGTACTGAAAGGCATTTGTTTCAACAGCCAGGGTGGAGCATGCATTCTCAGGCCTTTTACAGAAGAGCAGGTAAAGTGTGATGCTGTGAGCTTGTGTGTTGACGTGTCTGTGGGCTCATTCCAGCTGTGTCTGCTGGGCCATCCCAATTCTCTCTCCCCACTTATCTGGCTCCTGTTCCCAACCCTGCTGGAGGAGACCCTCTCTGCACCAGCCCTGGGATCATTTTCAGCTGATTAGACCCTTCAGCATTGTTGCATTCTGCTTCTCACCAGCGTGTCTTCTTCGCTTTGTCCCGTATGCTTGGGCTCACCTCTCTTTCCCCTCACAAATCACTCATCCGTGAGCTGCTGGCATCTCGACCCACATATTCTTCTGTGTACCTCAGAAGGAAATCAATGTACCTTAAAGAGCATTGCAAGCAGGTCAAACTTTATATTCCTAGTAAAAAGTCTTACTTGCAGCGCTTCAGACTCAGCTGCAGTTCAGGCTCTCATTTTCCTCCTCCTAAATACAATTTTATTTGATACCTCAAAATCAAATTCCAGGATATTCCATATGGTCTTGTTGTGAATCATGAGCCTACTGTGTGTCTTCTCTGAATACTGACTTGGCTTTGCACAAATTTACATAGAATGTGCTCAGAATAAAAATTTGCACTGACTTCACTGGAAGAAAGTGAGTTTTTTTTTAGTTTGTTGTCAGTATGAAAAGACAAAAATATTTTGTAAAAATAAACCAGGATGTTTTAGAGATTCTTGTGGACTGAAATGAAAATTATAAACACAATTTTGTTCCAACAGAATCAGATGTTTGATTCCAATGCGCATCTTTTAAATAGATTTGTTTATTTTTTAAATGAAATTTCAGAAGGATGTCAACCAGGAGGGGTTTTAACCTGAGAAGGGGGGGAATGCACATTTTCAGACTCAGATCCCACCATCCTATTTGAATCCTATTTGAATGTTGAGGAAAAATGACAGAAACTCATGAAACATCTTAGTATTTAATCGTGCCCTTTTTTTCTTTAATTTAAAAAAAAAAAAAACAACAAAAACTCTACAAAAGTAACTTATGCAAAATAATAGAAGCAACATGAAGGTCACCCTCCACTCCAGAGAAGCTGGAATGTGCTTGAATGGTCAGGGATTGTAATAAGTGAGTATCCTTTCTTCTATTTTAGACATCAAGAGCACAATGACCATCAGAGAGACAGACTAGGGCAGTGCAAATGAAAAGCATTTTGGGTGCCTGGGCTTTTTTTGCCATTGAAATTCATGAGAGTCTGTCAGTTGCACTGAAGGCTGTTTTGTTAGCAGTAGTTGTATCTTCTCCTTCTTAAAATATTTTTTATTTTTTTTTACATAAGCAAAGTTGAATAATATGCAGCAAATTGAATGACAGATACAATTTTGAAGGCTAAAACCTAAAACCTTTAAGCAGTGATTTAAAAGCTAATTATTATGGATATAGCCATTCAACATTCATTTCTTAATATTGTTCCCTCAAGAAATAGTGATTTAGTCAGCCAATTATTTTATCTCTTTTAGGGATACTTTCTTAATTGCAAAACAATCTAAAAATATAATCAGCATGCTAAATACATGTGGTATCTTGTTTAGAATGCCATGTTGGAGGAAGAATGCAATTAAACTGTCAAAAAGTAATTGTTTCTCATATTTAATTTAAAGGGGTTGATTCACATTTGCTTTTCATGTTTAGGAGTTAAAAAACAAAGCAAGCTACCAGTACAGCTACTAGTTTTTAATAAATACAACTTAAGCTCGGAGCACTGACGAAAGCTGCCTCTGTCATGAGATGTTGCTATCAACAGAGAGGCAAATATTCCCACTTTTCCACTCCTCAGGTAACTGCGTTCTCCTGTTTATGCAAATGCACACAGATATTTTCACCATGATGTCAAACCAACCACCTTTTACTTCCAGGTCAAAATACATGGGTCTTTCTCCTTCTCCCCTAAATGTCATGCTCACTCTGTGATCCTGTACTTTTTTTTTTTTTTTTTTTTTTTCTTTTTTTTTTTTTTTTTTTTTTTTTTTTTTTTTTTTTTTTTTTTTTTTCCAGTAGATAACGACTTTTTAAGAGTTGTATCCAGTTAAGGAAAGTCTTTGAGTGAAATTAATCCAAATCTGCTGGGCCCTAGTCAAGTTGCTGGGAGCTCGTCAATCCCACTTATCTCCTGAACAAAGATAGAAGCCCTGTGGAATCAGTAGCACTGGGAATTAACTTCAGATCTTAGATGGGGTGGAAATCTCGTGAGCACCAGGCTGGATTTCAGTTTATAGTAGTGAAGAGGGCATCGCAAATTACTCCTACCTACTCACCCAAAAACCTTACACTTGGGTACATTTGGGTACATTTTCAGGTGAATTGGCATGAAACACACACACAAATGCAAGAGAAAAACATTTCCAGAAGTTCATGTCTGCTTTTCCTTGGATATGTTAGCTAACAGCTTATTTAGAAAATTATACTGTCTTTAAAATACTATGATTTAAGAGCTGTTTAAATGAAAATAAAGTTTAAATGAATTTGAATGGATTATGAATTGAATTATATAGTTTCTTGTGTGTTATTTGTATCCCACAGATGCTATTACATATATGAGTGGATTTTACTTTGATTTTAGATCATATGTTTTGCCAATTCTGTAACTGGTACAATAAATAGAATTGGTAGATTGTTATCCCATCTATGGCGCAGCCTTAAGAAAGGGCTGAGAATTCAGCTTAGCATGTGGGATTCCCACCTATTTGTTGCCAACAGAGTAGATTTGCACATTTACTTATTTATTTATTTATTTATTTATTTAGATTAAAAAAGCAGGATCTAGCAGAAAAATGGTTAAAGGTCTGTCTCTGCTATCCCCTAACATCTTCTCCTTATAATATTCTCCTTATTTCCTATAGTATTCTCCAGCTGCATGTGAGCTGCTAATTTTGGGGAGAATTCTGAAGTACTAACCAGGCTCTGGTAAGCAAAATCTTAGAGGTTTACAGTTATGCCAAAGCTGAGTGGGCATGGATTTGCACAAAACTGCAGGAGATACATCCTTTACTGTAGAAAGAAGTCCCTGTGGAATGTTTTGTACCGTAGTCTTAACCAGAAAAGTCTTAACCAAGCACAATTACTGCAATGTGGACAAAAGTCTGCCCGTGCAGTTGATGCAAATGGTGGTTTAGAATGAGAAGTGTAGGGTCCACTTTATTGTAAAGTGTAAATTACTTTATGGTGAAGTGTACCCTTTATGATCTCAGACTCTACCCAGAAATTCAGTGTTGGGCCTGTAACATATCTCACTGTAATTGGCATGATACCTGATTCTCAGGTAGCACCTAGGGAGCAGCAAGAAAAGTGACACCGAGCCCATACAGTCTAATTTAAAAGTTCTTTGAGCTTTTGGTCTTAACCCTGTGAAACCAACTGCTATCCACATTTATTTTGGCTTGTGTCTGTATCATTCTAACCACCGCAAAAAAGAAAATAGATTCTAGAAACCCAGGAGTCTTCAGCAAACCTGCCCCGTGCTTCCTGCACGGCTTTGCCTCTTCCGTGGCAGCATGGAGAGGTGGAGGGGCTCCTGGGGAGGACTGTGTGTCTGCAGTAAATTAGGATGCCAAAGGCTGTTCTTTGAGGCACTTCCAGCTCCTTCTCTGCCACATTTACCAGCTAGCAAGCTCCAGGATAAAGAAAAACAATGTAGCTGCCATTTTCCCTCTCTGTGCTATCACAGGACCATGGAGGTTGGAAGAGACTACCAAGATCATTTAGTCCATCTGTCAAAACCCAGCACCAGCATCATCACCCCTGAACCATATCTCCGAGTACCACTTCCAGATGGCTCTTGAACATTTCCAGAGACAGCAATTCCACCACCACCCTGGGCAACCGAATGTTTAACATTCTTTCAACGAAATTTTTTTTCTGATATTGAATCTGAACCTTCCCTGGGGGGATTTCAGGCCATTTTCTCTCATCATTACACTTGAGACGCAGCAGAATAGACCAACCCTCATCTCACTCCACCCTTCTGTCAGGGAGCTGCAAGGAGGGGTCCCCATGAGCATCCTGTTCTCCAGACTAAACAGCTGCTCCTCACAGAAGGTGTTTACCAGACCCTTCACCAGGTACATCACCTGTTTTCAACAGATTTCTGACCTGAAACCAGAGCAAGTCTGGGCTGTGAGTATCAGCTCCCACCTAGTGAAGAAAAGCCCTCCATCCCCAGCCAGAAGTGTGGGAGGGGGCTGCACTTTCACACTTTGATCCTGCAAATCATCAAGCCCTGCCCCAACTCTCAGTGGCTCCAGCAGAAATGGAAGCACATTAAAAATCCTCCTTGGTCTACACAATGCTGCACTCATCCTCACCTGAAAAAAAAGCAAATCACCTGATTTGCCTGTGCCAGGCCCGGCTCTGGCTCGACTCTGGGAATTTCATACAGGATTTGTGTCCTCTAAGAAGAGGCATTAGGGTTGCCAGTTTGAAATATGACAAAAGCCAGCTGCCTCGGTGAAATGCCCACGCTCTGCTCCATCCACACATGTGCGGTGCTTGGCGTAACAACTGCCAAGCCTACAGTAAAAGAGGCCAGGCAGGAAGGCAGCCACATGGCTACTCTAAATGATATTAATAAGACTTTATAAAAAGTTAAAAGCACAACGTAGCTTTTCAAAGTGTTTCTTAGAGATCTCTACATGTGTATAGGTGTTTCATGTCTATGAGATAGAGGCTTGGGGTAAATTTAATACTGTATTTTTTTCAAGCTAAGGATTTTTTTATTATTTTTTATTCCCCCTGAAAGCTGTTGATATAAACTGGGACTCATTAAAAACACCTTGTGTTTTGTTTTCAGAGATTCTGAATTTATGTCATTCCCTGGATCATTAGGAAGTAATGCAGAATCAGCAAATATTCTGGAGGAGCCCTATCTTGCAAGGAACAGAATATTCCTGCTGCCGTGGATGGCAGTAAAAGGGTGCTTAGCACCTTTCAGGAGATGCTGAGTGTCTCTGCCCAGCCAAAGTCCAGAGATAGCATTCCCAAAGGACAGATACAAGGATATTAAAAAAGACTTTGATCAAAGAAATATTGCTTCTTTCCTCCTTTCACTAAGCAGATGTGCAACGTGTCTTGGGAAAGAAATAGAAAAATTCCTGAGTGATTTATTTGATGAACCTAGTTTTAACCCAGGTTATTGCATGCCTGATACGGTGATGCTGGTTATTAGTTTCCAGTTGAAAATGACCAGATAGAGAACATATTCACTTCATCAATATAATACATTTATTGGTTGTCAAGAGAGTCACATCACACAGATATGTAAATCTGTCACTTTGTCTTAAAAGTGTATTTCTCTATTACAATGTTTCTTGATGTATGTTTTAAGGCAGTAAGCCTTTTTAAGTATAAAAAAGAAGAAAAAAAAAGAAAAAAACAAGACAAGGGGGAAGATTTGTCTATTCAATCACAGGATTTAGGACATTAAAAGCAGATGCATCATTTATAAAAGTAGGGTTTTATCAAATGCCATAGCAAATGAAAGAATCATATCTACCATATGCAGATATGTGAATTAAAGAAACCTTATTTCCCAGGAAAAATAACAAACTCTTTTGCTAGCCTTAAGGTAGATTAGCCCATGATTCTGGTTACTAGTTGACCACAAATCTCAAGTTGTGTCAAAAGCAAAATAGAATAGATTCTTGATTCTTTTTGGAAAACAATTTTTAAAAAATTTTGTTAGTCTGTTTATGAGTGCATGGCAATAGTGCTAGTTTAGAAAAAAATATATAACTAAAGGAACTAAAAAAAGTTGAACTGTAATTCTGTTCTTCAACATTAAAAACTGCAAGAACTATCAACAAACATAAATATTTTAACTACCAAAAAATTCTCTAAATCAATGTTTCTCCCTTCAAAATGTGCAAAACTGACATTTTCAAAATGTTATGACATTTCTAATTTCAAAACAAAAGAATAATACCAACAACCTGACGCATTACTGCACTAATCCTTTCCAAGGGTCTGGTCCTGAAATGGGGGGGTTTGTTTAACAACTGCCCCTGCTCTATGCAGAGTAAGAACAGGTTGCTCAAGCACCCTGAAATACTGAACCAGAGAATAATTTTCTGCTGCTAACCATTTTTTGGTGATGGCACAGAGAAATAGGGCACACGACCCACTTGAGTCCATATGAGGCAGTTGTCAGTGTCAGTGAGATTTTTATCAAGCTCTAAAGAAGCTTGAGAACATAAGGTAGAAATTATGATAAATGAGAAGAAATGTTATTTATTTTGACTGCACAATAGTAAATAATTAGTTTGCCTGTTAGGTATCAGTGCAGAGGAACTGCATGAGACCTCCATTTGCCATGGAAAAGAATTGTCTCTGAATGCATCCAACACTCTGAGCCTCATCCAGTCGACCCTCCATATGTGAAACTACCACTGAACTCAAAAAACTTCAGTTTGCAGTGCCCCTGGAATTAGTACTACGTCATCTTGGTTAAAACACACGGTAATTTACCAGCTGGGTGCCCTTGCTGAAAAGGATATTGGTAGTACAGAGGAGAGCATGTACCCCCCATAGACAGATTTAACCAGGATCTCTCCATCCTGCAGAGAACTCCAGGCATCGCACGGTTTAGCTGCAGGATCCTGCATGTAGCAGCACTCACACAACCCCTCCCCTTTCCCAAACCCTGGGAATGTATTTGCGTTTTGTGGTAACCCCATTGGTGATCCAGGGCTGTGCAGTTCCCTTCAGGGCTGCCTTGGAGGATGGGGCTCAGCTGTGGAGAGGGAGTTCACAGGTGGTCAGTAGCTAGC
The DNA here is from genome assembly GCA_013396955.1 of Regulus satrapa. Taxonomy (NCBI): domain Eukaryota; kingdom Metazoa; phylum Chordata; class Aves; order Passeriformes; family Regulidae; genus Regulus; species Regulus satrapa. The sequence goes on along the minus strand of VWZN01009790.1, from coordinate 200,287 downwards.
AAAGAGTTGTGGTTATGGCTCAGGATAAAAAAAAACCAAAACAAAACCAAGAAAACCCACCGCATATATATCTCCTTCCTGATATGCAATGTACTGATTGCCTGCCTGTGTCCCCCTGCTGCACCTGCCTCTCCCTTTCCACCTCATCCAGCCCCACTGCTGGCCTGTTACCTCCTGCCTTGGTCCTCTGTCCTTGCCCTGCTCCTGTCCCTCAGGTGTCCTGGTTTTCCCCCTGCCCATACACACACACACTCCTGCCTGCATGCACTGAGCATAGGAGTAGTAGTAGCTTTTATTACTCTCAGTTCTTTATTAATGCCACATGTGCTGTTGTAAGGTTAAGTTATTAAGTGATATCCAATAATTGTTTCTGCTCTAAAGTGGACATTTCATTTAACTATACTCATGTGGATCTGTTTCAGGACCATTTATCACGACCACATTTAAGGAAAGATTTCAATAGGCCATTTCTCTCTTTCCTTTCTTTAATGTAACTAAACCTAAAAGGTCCCAGTCAAAAATTAAATACAATTACCTTTGGACCAGCATATGAGAATGTGGGGCTTTCGTGCACTTTGGAAGTTAAAATACAGACTTTACTGGGCTATCATCTCTGCTGCAGAGTTAATTTTACTTTATGTGTGCACTTGCTGGAAATGCTTACATGAAGGCGTACAATGACCTGTTTAGTTTGCAGAAGAAAATGATGTCATTTGCAAGTAAGCTTTCAGCTGTGATATTTTATAATTGTTTAGATGAAAACCTGATAATCCTCTACTCCTTCACATAAACTGCAATCCATCTTTAAAACTGCGATAATTCATAAAACCTGCAGCTTAATAAACTAACAAACCCCAGGCCTATGTTATTTTAAGGGAAGTCAATCTTTGATCAGTCAAGCTGAAATGGGTCTGATAAGTGGAGGCCTTACTCACAGGGAGCAGCACTCCAGTTTGTTATTGCTATTTGCTCATCATCCTCAAGTGCAAAATAAGCAGAAGTCTTTCCGAGCTTCTTATCTCTTTTCACTTTCTTCTCTAGATCTCTGTCGCTTTAATCCAGCATGTCTGCTGCTGGTTAACAAGGAAATCCTGTGTCAATTATCGCCAACAACTTCCTGCTGTGAAGCTGTGGGGAATCAAAGCTTTTGAGAGCCTTTTTCACACCAGAGAGTAGTGCAGGGCCTAATTAAATGGCCCTCATATCCTGCAGCCTACTGGTGGCCAAATGATAGAGAGCTAATGAATGATAACCTAATTTTTTTTCCAAGAATTGTTTTGATTCTTCCGGTCAGTTGTGCTTATTGAGTGGCAGCTCATTGTTAATGCTTAGGGCTGAGGAGGGTGTCAAAAGAAGATACCAATCTGCTGGGTTTATTGTGTGCAGGTCTTCGATTATATAAATATATATATTGCATATTGGGAAGGATATTTGTTAAAATTGCTTTGCTGAAATGTGTTGCCCTCTTTCCTTGATATGAATTGCTTTGGTGACTCTTATACACATGTGGGCTGCAAAATTGTCCTATAAATCCCCCTCATAAATGCTATCGCTAGAATATTATTTTTACAGAATCACTGAATGAGGTATCTGCCATCGCTCGCGCACAGCTGCCCCAGTTCCTCCTCCTCTCTTTTTCTTTTTTTTCCCTTCTAAAATATTTCTATGAAGAACTTGATCTCCTGCCCAAACACAACTGCAGCTTTTGTACGGCTGCTGCTTAAGATTAACTAACCTTATGCTGAAGTTGCACACAAAAGAAACACAAATTCTCGTATCTCGGCTGGGGTTGGGTCAGTCAAGCCCTGGCTGCCTCTGCCTGCTCAGGGATGGCGATCTCTGAGCTCTCCGTGCTGAGCACAACTGGCATCACAGCAGTGCCCCACAAGGTGACCAGCATGAAACCACCTTAGGAATACATAAAACACCTGAGCAGCTAGCAAGGTACTCGCGTTCAGCCCAATTGTTCATTTCTGAGCGTCCCATCGTGGCGCATGTGCGTGAGGTGACAGACTTAGAGGTACCATGGGAAACCTAACTTTGAATTTCCTGACTTTTATGGCTTCACATTACAACTTTAATGTTCCATTAGCATCGTTTTTTTGTAGTTAATTTCCTTAGGGAGCTTGGAAGAGTTCAGGTTGGGGAGGGGTTTTTTTGTTTTATTTTTTTTCAATAAGAGCAGGGGGTTGGAGAAAGATGGTCAGACCTGCTCAGCTGCATTGAAATGTTTCAAAGGATTTAATAGGATCTTTTTTTTTTTTTTTTTTTCCTAGAGAGAAGCAAATACAAAATTCCAAACAGAATTATGCACACCTGCTTTCAAATTCTGGAAAGCTCAGGGTCTGTCCTGCCCCATTCCATATCCAGAGTTCTAGGTGAAATTGGCTGACATAAGATCCTGTGTTAAGATTTTTTTAAAAGTGGTTTGGGTTTGAGTTTTTTGGTGCTTTCTGGGTCAGGCGAGTAAGAACATACCATGAGTTTAAAGAGTGGTCTCCTTTGGACTCTGAGGGTCAGGCCAGATTTTTTTTTT
>VWZN01009790.1:165682-195074 GCA_013396955.1 Regulus satrapa | reverse complement strand
AGAGAAATACTTTTGAAATCTTACAAGGGTACAGTTTTACATTTTTTAAAATGCTTTTCAGAATGTATTCTCTTTCCCCGCCTTGACTTCCCAAGTTACCTCATCTGTAAAATGGCAAAATAAATTTATTTATTTTATATATAATCATTTATCAACCCATTGAGTGGAAGGGATATTCAGATTAAGGATAAAAAATACCAACAGTTATCTCCAAGTATTCTATTATCTTAACTCTATTTGGAATGCTGATGCTTAGTGAATCGAGGTGCCAGGATTGTGGCAATCAAAACAAATTTGCTAAAGTTGCTACAGAGCAATGAGGGAAAGGATGTCTGAGTGCCAAGGATGTGGCTGACCCTGTGAAATAGAGATTCATGCTGCTGATCAATGCAGCTGCTTTGGGAAAGGGGGGATTGCTTTCAAGGGGAAGATGTGGCTGAGTAGTGATAACCGTGCTCCCACCGTGGGGCTCAATGCACTGAACTGAGCAGAACTCAGACATTTGAGGAATTTAAGCAAAACACGGCCCTTTGAAAGCTCCTTCCACCCAAAGAAATTAGGTTTGTTACATTTGGAGATTGTAGGACAGGCTGGTTCTACGAAATGTGCTAAAAAAATTTGAGAACTGTTTTTCAATCTGATTTGCAGGATATTTCCTTATTAGAATTTGGATTGTGTATCCCCTCCAAAGACCAGAATATGTCACAGCTTTCCATAAGAGCCTAACTTTCTTTAAATGGTGGAAACTTTAATGGTTTAACTTTAAACAGTAGAAGCACAATCAAATACCTCTCCTTCTTTTCCTTCTTATTTTTAACTGAAAAACAGACATACAAACACAAGTAGTATTTTTTTTGGGAAATCTCAGGATTCTGAAAATATGCAGAGCATTTGAATTTACAGCGAAGCAGAGTGTCTCAGACTGATTCCCTTCATCATTTTCTCCCCTTCTCCTTTCTTTTTTTCCCTTCTTGTCTGAAACAAACTGATTATCAAGGCTTGCTCAGTCAGCCTAATGCTTTACGGCGTGAGAGACTAAACTCGGTAGACATTCTGCTTAGTTAACTGTGAACATCACATCTTCCTTTCCAGGAATAGTGGTTCCAAATGTCAATAGCTGTTTTAGCCATGTTTGATAGGTAAAGTAATGTCTGAGATGGTGCTTCTGAGACCCCAGCTATAAATGAGGATTACTAACAATTTTTATGCATTTTGTTATAAACTGAGACCAACTGTGAAGTGACACTGACATGTACCAGCAAAAAACCGACAAAAATCAAATACTTTTCTATGCCAATTGTGCACAAAGAGTTGGATCTAAGCATTATTATAGCAGAGCCTTTCATGTTGCTATAGCCATGGTTGTGTTTGCATTTCCATAATAAAACCTATTTTCAGGGGGTTTATAACTCGGCTGTAAGAAATTCACTCTGTGCTCCAACTTGGCATAACAAGGTATCAGCTGGAGAGCTGCAGTCCTTGAGGTTTTACATTCCCTGTCTGCTGCAGGAAGAAAGGATTGATTTCCTTACTTGTAGATGTTTGCTGAAATTCCTTCTGAAACTCAAGCATGCTTGGAGGACATGTATGTCAATCCAAGATATGCTGGACCAAAGCCTAGTTCCAAGTGTCTCCCAGCAGAAGTCCTGCTGTAGAGGAGCTAGGGAAACTGCACGTGGATCTGGTTACCAGGAGGTGCATGTGTGAGGAGATTTTCTAAAAAACAACCCCAAACCCACTGTTTGGTGTCCATTCCTTCACAGGCCGGGTGAGAAATCGCCTGTCGGAGCACAAAAATGCACATTTTGCATGATTGCGTGTGGGAGGGAAAGAAAAAGTGTGAGAAGTCAAGCAGGAGAAACTGAAAAGAGGGATAAGTTTTTCAGAGAGTGGGAGAGCAGCCTGGCTTCTCACAAAGCAGTTTCAGACCGTAGGTCCAGTCCTGCCTCAGCCTTGCCTCCGAGCACGGGGACCACAGGGATCTACAGCTGCTGGGCAAGTGTACGGTGGGAGAGAGCGAGCAGAGATTTTTTTTTTTTTTTTCAGCTCCTTTTCAGACAGCTGGAGCGTGAGAAGTTGAAAAATCGATGCATTAAAGTAGAGCCTGTGCTTAGCTCAAGCCACTGCGGAGGTTGGTACAGCAGGTAATGGGCTCGGAGGGACCCTCTGCGATGCAGCTGCGCCGTGTTTCCCACTGGAGCTCTTCCAAGAAACATGGCTTTTGTTTCTTGGGGGGGGGACTGTAGGTAAGACTAGGAGTCAGGAAGTAATAAAATCTCATTATTACTATTTATTGTTAGTAAACATTTCTGCAATGGTAATGTGTGGAGGTGCCAGCCAGGTACTGGCTGTTTTTGCATCTCGCTCTTTATCTCAGCGGGGCTCCCCTGTGATTGAGCACCAGGAAAATGCAGCCTTTGGACGTCTGGACTTCCCTTTGATTTTGTGTGGCCTGGTCCTTTGGAAGAATCGCCATCAGGGGGATGGGGTCTCGTCCTCAGTCCTGCAGGAGGATCTGACACGGACACCTTCATTGTGTGACTGCACTCCCCGGTACCTGTAACAAAAAAATCACCGATTTAAGGAGGGAGTAGGGGGAGGGGGTGGGAGAGCAAACAAATCTTTACAAGCTGCAAAGTTACTATATCTACAAGGCACAGACAGAGCCAGAACCGTGGGGAACAGAGGATGGAAACAATCAGCAGAGCAGATTTGCCTGGAGCTATGCTGCCTTTGAAAGGAGCCATCCCGCTGGCTGGTGGCACGGGGAGGGGGACAGGCAGGGATGCAGGACTACACCTGCGGGGCAGGTGCCACCTCTGCTCCTCACACCACCCTCCGTGCTCCCTCCTCTTGCCAGCGTGGCATTCATACCACAGGGGACTAAGGCAAAGCCCATCCTGGTCCTCTTTTGACCTGACAGACCCTGAAGAGCTGTTGGAGGAGTGAGAGTGTTCGCTTGTGACACAAAGGTTGGGTATTTCCCTCCCTTTACCTATCAGCAGTCAGGTGATTTTTCTATTCCTTCCCATTCCTCAACAGATCAGGGTGGGAAAGGATGTCAGGGGCTTCTGGGGAGTTTAAGATGCTGGAAATGTTCCTCCCAGGCAGAAGGATGTTCTGTCTCCCCTGGGCTGTCCAGCCAGGCCCTGTGATGCTGGGGGATGCTGGGGGACACAGGCAGGTGCAGGGACCAGAAGGTCCATGAGAATTTGGTGACCAGAAGATGGCAGGTGTCAAGGTGATGCACCTCCCTCTCCTCACAACTTCCACATCACTTTAAATACACTTTAAACCACAACCACTGCATCAATTGCATTGCCTTGGGGCTGTGCTATGCTCCCCACTTGCACAGGGCAAAAAAATGCTGCCTTCTCAGGGAAAGGACTAATTCCAGGCTAAATATTCTGAAATATTCTTAAATATTGTTCAAAATTATTGTAATTGTCTTTAAACATGTGTTTATTTGATTATCTTTATTTTTAAGCCACAGACATTGGTGAGTGTGTGTTTTGTCAATGCAATTTGAAAATCTAAGACATAAGATAAATTTCCAAAAAAAGATGTGATAGGGAATTCATGTCAGGCATAATAAGCTGTTGAAGGAGATGCTGCATTTGGTTCTTTTATGCCATATATATGAAATGTGCAACGTGATTATAAATCTCACAGTAATGAAGTCGTCCATTTATGAGACAAATGCTGCTGAAAAAAGAATTCTGATATTCTGATTGGTTAAGAAAAATTTAAAACCTGCTGGGCCAAATTCACCCCTGGATTAACTTAATTTTATCAGGGAGAATGCATTTATTCTTTGTATTTAAATATTTTCTATACTATAAATAATACTATGATAAATTTATACCCTGAGACTATTTCCTAAAGTATCTTCAAAAAATAACCAAACACTTAATTTTATCCAAACCAATATTTTCATATTTGGTTTATATTTAATACTTGAGCTACATTTTTCAGGTTTTAATTAAAATTTAGATATTATGCCAAGATGAGATTTCACATAAATCCAATATAAGAGTAAAAAATTAACACACCTGTTCTACAGAAAGGAAAGTAACCATGATAAACTGCATTTATTGCAATGAGCTTGAAGCACATCCACCCTACCTTTAGGACATTTTAATACATTTTTTTGGGTTTGATTTTTAAAATTGGTGCATATTTCTTTCGACGGCCAAGGTTTCTTAAGATGTGAACGATGCTTCCCTAGGAATTCCAAAAGGGACCTTTGGCTCCTCTTAGGCTTTATTTGCAATGGGAAATACTGAGGAAAAGGAATTAACAACCAGGGGTTACCCCACAGTTCACTAAATATGGGTTTACTCTTAATGAGTAAGGCCTTTAAGCAGTGCTGTGAGATACCAACATTATTTTTACACGTCATGTCCATGCCTACATGAAGGGCTGCACCATGTGCAGCTCTACGTGAATTGAAACACTACTTTAAGACAGGAGATGTTCTCTGGTAGACTTACACAGCTTCTCCAGCAGTCCGGGCTAAATTCTGCTTAAATAACCAGGAAAACTCCCCGCAAAAAATCATCTCCTTCTCATCTTTGTATTCCCACAGCTCTTTCCATTCCCATTCCCACAGCTCTCCTATGATTTCAGTGACCCCGAGCCCCATTAATAAGCTGGTGAGTGTAGTGGAAGAGATAACACAATGGGCAGAGATTCCTTCCACCTTCCCCTTTTCCTGCCAAACAGGCTGCGTGGATGAGGCTGGGTCCACCTTCCTCCTGCCTTTGCTCATCCATGGATCCCTCTCTCTCCTCAGAAGATGGGTTTCACAGTATGCATAACCTTTGCCAAACTGTCATAGCAACAACCGTAAAATGGCTACATCTGTGTTTAAAAGGATTTGCTAGGACTTATGGGATTTTTTTTTTTTTTTTTTTTTTTTTTTTTTTTTTTTTTTTTTCTTTTTTTTTCTTTTTTTTTCCTCCATGTGAAAATGTACTTCCCAGGAATAAGAAATTAAAACCTGTAAGGAAAGGCAATGTGAGTTAACACTTACCAGCTGGAAGAGGGGGAGAGTGAGAGCAAATAGCAGCAAGTTCATTCAAAAGCTGTAGCAGCTTGTTTCTGTGAAATTCAAAGGATCAGTCCCAAAAAGGCAGGCTGGGGGAAAAGAAATCTGTTAGAGGGACAACTTCTTCCAGAGAGAGTTAATAGAGACCAGACAAAGAGGAAGGCACTCCCTGACCCCAGACACATTGCTGCAGAATGAAAAGGCAGTACCAGCTGTATGGAGGAAGATAGAATCTGACCAGGCTGAAAGAGCCCTGCAATATTTTACTTTGCAATAGTTCAGGAACAATTCCAGAACTCCGACTGATTATCAGTTTAGTTCATAGCAGTCTTAAATTATAAGTGAAATGCATGGAACACTAACATGAAGAATGCTGTTACTCATGTTTAGAGGTAATGTATGCTTTAATGTGGTATGACAGCATCTGTGTCAGGAAAGGGGTGATGGCCACATCCCACCTCACACACCCATTCTGCAGGAACACAGGGATCACTCCTGCACGTGTCCTCCTCCCCAACGCCCACCAGGGAGAGCAAGTTCACCCCAAGGCCTGGGCAAATGCCAGGGGGGCTCCCCTCAGCAGTGGCAGCTGGTCCAGTTACAGCTGGTAATAATTAATACACCTAAAAGATGACCAAAAGGATAACAGAGTCCTCCTCAGAAGATGCATTGTGAAAGGAGGTTACTCTGCTGGAAATGGCCTTAATCCATCATCAGTAATATTTTGATTTATTCAGTTTTACATCTGATCCTAAATCTCTGGGGTGTGTGTGCATTTCTCAAAAGCTCTGACAGGCAACGGTGACAATAAAAAGTACACCTAAGCTCCAAAATAAAAATGCAAAGAGTAATTCCAGAGGAGACAGAGAGCCCTGGCTGCTCTCCCTGGGAAGGGACATCCACAGCTTGTTGGAAGTGCAGCTTCTCCTTCCATGCCGAGCCCAACTTGGGAAGGACACTTTGGATTCAGGAGTGTGACAGTGGGGGCTGGCCCCAGCCCCAAAACCCATCTCCCCACAAGTGCCCTCACAGACAGTGGCAGACAGCGTGTCCCAAGCCAGCCCTGCCTCTTTGAGAATCCCTTCCCTGCTTTTCCCCCATTGTGCAGGAGAGCTTCAAACTCACAGGCAATTCAGCCTCCAAAATATCCCCTAAACATCAGTGGTACCCCTGATATGAGCAGCTCATGAACAACAGTGAGCCTCAGCCCATTTCAGCAGCATTTGTCCAACAGAAATTGGTGATACCAGACATAATTATCTGTTCCTGCTGGTATTCTGAATGTTAGTGGTGCAAAGTTCGGATAAGTTTTCATGTCAGCTCTAAAATACAAGGAAATGTCAATCTTTTTAACTTGTCACAAGCATGCAGAGAAAATTTAGGATATGGGTGAAGACAAAGATACCTTTCCAATAATTAATTTGGAAGAAAAACTCATCAGATCAGGGTTTTTTGCAGCTAAAGTTTTGAAAGTTTGTGTATAAATAGGTCATCAGGCATCACTAAAAACCTGGAATTCAATTAACCTCTTTTGAAAGCCATGTATTGATTTGCAGTACAAGAATATATTTCTTTTATATGCATAATTTGACAAATCTGTGAAAATAGGCCAGGTGTGCTCTTCAGACACTTTTAGATAGTCACAGATTATCATGAACCTTCCCGTTATCAAGCAAAAAGACAGAAAAAAAAAATCTCTTCTTCTTACATCCTGAGTTTCCTCCTCTGTTTACACAAATATTATTGTAAGGATTTGACAGAATGTGGTAAATTTTCCTCTTCCTGAGCAGGGCTAAAAGCAGTTTAACAGACTGCATATCCTGATATTCCAATAATGTTGCTGTCTGCTGTGGCAAAGGTTGAAAAGCCCCATGTGAAATCATGAACCTCCCATGTGTGGAGGTATCTAAGCAGGGGTTTGGAGCAACAGAGACTGCAAGACAGAATTAGAGGACAGCCCAAGCACTGGTTCTGCTCCATGAGAGCAAGTGAAATAAACAGCCAACAGAGTCATCATTTGAAACTTCAGGCACATCTACTCACACACCATCTGTATTCACTCTCTGCTATTTTGTTTTTAAGAACCTGTGAGTTTTGTGCACTGGAACCCTTGATAGAGGTACTGAAGCCTGATTTGGTGGTAAAAACTCTGCTCATGCCAGGAGGGAGCAGCATGAGACCTTTTGCCTCACCAAAAGTGTCCTTCAAATATAGCATTTTTGAAACAAGCTCCTGTATATGAAACCCATTGAGCAGCAGCAGGGATGAGGAAATTCCTGAAGGATTGCTGTTTACCCCACACTTTCACTCCCACCTGTATTTCCTCCCTGTTAACGAGGGCAGCATTACTTGGATTCACCTCCCTTTAGGAACTGGTATCCTTCACTGAGCAATGAAATCATTCCAGGATCTTTCCCAGCCAGTGGAAGCATAGACAGCTGAATCACTCTCTGGTGGGCTGGAGATCACAGCCACCTCCCATATGTGCCTGTGGGGAGAAATCAGCACAGCCAAACTCTTTACACATGAATTAAACTCTGAGCCTGAGCAGAGGGAGGGTGACAGCCCTGGCTGTGTCTCCAGTCCCCCTCATTGCTCTCTGCGGGGGCCCTGCACACACGTGTGCAGGAAATACAGGGATATGTTTGCTTTTCCACGTCCTCTGGGAGATGGCAGCCATTGTCTGTGCTTCACACTTCTGCTGAGGGGACAGCAGCTCCAGCGCGGAGCTGTTGCTCAGGAGTGGTTCCTGCAAAGCTTCAGAGAGGGTTTGCCTTCACTGGAGAGTAGGTTTGGATGAAATCTCCCGAAGGTGAAACTCACCAAGGCTCTTCTCTCTTCTCCTTCTAATGCACAGAGGGCATCACAGACAAAGCCACCGGGAGGGGATGGCTACAACAGGAGGATCATGCTACCAAGGCTCTGTGCAGCTGTTCTTCACAAAAGTTTTATACAGAAGTCATGAGGCTAGGTCTGAGAAATGTTTGTACCAGCACTTAAAAACCTCTGTTTTTTTTAAGGACTGATTCTCCATCATCTTGGGTTTTGGTATGAATTTTGTTCTCAGCAAGATTCCCTTTAAGCTGCTCTGTTTGACGACAGATGTACATTTATATAAATAAAAACCTTATAACTTTATGTAGCTGAACCACTGATTTCGAATATGTGTTTCCTAACATGCACCCAAGCACTCCCATGTGAGTAAAACAGCTAGAGAAAATAATTATTAATATAACTAGTTAAGTTAACCATGGCCTTATTTGCCTTATTTGACTTATTCACCCTAATTGTGCTATTCATTAAACACAAACAAGGGAAGACTGAAATGAGAAGTAAAAGAAAAAAATCTGTCCTAAAAAAAAAAAAAAAAAAAAAAAAAAATCTGCCCATTTAAATGGCTAATCCTTCTCCATGGTATCTGGGGCTTGGGGGGAAGACATTTTAACATGGATGAGCTATTCCTTTCCATACTTGACCTTTTTTGGCATTGGATTTGTCTTCATTGTTTGAAGAGGTAGGAAAAAAAATAAAAAAGACGCTTAGAAAAGTTCTGTACATATATTCATGGTAAAATTCTAAAGAGAAATGAAACAAAGCCTTAAATGTTAATGGTGAGCAGCATCAACCTCCTGGCATTTTGTAATAAGTTGCTGTCTGTCCATCTTATTCTGTTTTACAAATAATTTTTTAATATTAATAAAGATGAAGTTAAGTCCTCCTCAAAAGTCCAAACACAGCCAATCAACAAGTAAACATCCCCTCCCTTAGCCATCAGTTGACACTGGATATAAAGTCCATGTCATTAATGAGTTTGTGGGATAGAAAGAAACACAACCCTGAACATGAGCTTCCCAATGCCAAGGTTCACACCATTGGTATCACAGTATTCACTGCTAAGATAAACAAGGAAAAAAACCAGGAGGTTGTTCCTAAATGCACAGACAGCTAACGGGGTGATGTGGGTAATAAAATCTGCAGTTCACCAGAAATAACCCTGGTGACGGGGGGACAGTGTGCAGGTGAGAGCCAGGGAGGGTCAGTGCAGTCCTGAACGCTGCTGCTGCAATCCTGGCTGCAGATGGAATCAGCAAACGGGTGCTCAACGGCTCCCCAAGGGCAGCTGCTGGAACTGGGCTCCAGAATCCCAAGGCTCGAGGATGTTTTGGAAAACAAGGGTCAGATTTCCCCAGCAGACCTCAGCCAGAGGCTCTCAGTGCATTCTCCTCAGACCTACCTGCACATGTCTCCGTTTCTCTCCTTGATGTCAACAGGAGTTCCCTGCATGTGGGGAAGAGCTGAATATTACTGTCAAGATCTGCCGTGCAGATCTGAGAGAAGAATTTTTGTCCTTAAGTGTTGAAAATGTAATGATCTATTTGATAGTGAGAAAAAAAGACAGAAACAGTATGAAGATTTTTAAAAGAAAACACACACACACACACACACACATACACACACACACACAATCCAAGCAGCCTTTGAAGTCAATGGCTTTGAAATAAAAAGCAGCCACTTTACCAGCCTCGTTAAATGTATTTTGTTAACATTCTAGGTGTTGTATTTAAAACTGAGTTGGCAAAATTTTGCCGTTGGAGACTTGAATATAACTGGAAGGAGAGATGTTATCATCTGTGAGTCTCAGGATATTATCAGTTGTTTTAGATAAACTTAGTGTATGATAGCACACTAGGAGATCTCACGAGGCCATTTCCAAAGGAAAATATTCTGGGACTCACTGGACAGCAACTTTATTCTCTCTGTTCTGCTATCAGAACAGCCACTGAGGCTCTTGTTTTACAGGACATATTTGATCCTTTTGAATGAATTAATGTTGGGATTTCCAAAGGGATTTAAGATTGATGAGGGACCAAGCACAACTGTCCTTTGATGGGATTTGGGAGCCTAACTGATTTAGTCTCCTTTAAAAGATTCAGCTGCCATACAGTTTGTTGCTGGTTATTTTGAGTACTGCAGGTAAGGGGCACTAATGATGTTGGCCTGAAAGGGAAAAATTACATCAGAGGAAAAAGGCATGTCCTGGTACATTTGCTAATCCCAGAATGGTATAGAGACCACCTCATTTTAGCTAATGTATTGAAATGTGGAGATTAGTCTCCCTATGCGGTAGATAAATTGCATTAACATGATTAAAAACCCCAACTAAACTGAGGCTGCTTTTATAGTTAATAGGGGGTCAGACTTCATTAGTCCTTCAGTGAAAGCAGACCTGTTCATTTGAGGAGGTGGAAATTTGCCATCTTCTGAAATGGCAGATATCTGTGTGGACAAATTGAATCTCTCACCCTCATGGGTGGAATTTTTAATATTTTTTTTTCCCCCGAAATGAAGGGTTTGGGAAGAATGCTGTGGAAATGAAGGACTCTTGTTGAAAATATGTCTCCTTTGATGCTTTTGCTAATTATATCCCTTGTGAGAGAAGTCTGGCTCACAGCAAGCAAGGCAAAGATAGATATTCCACAAAACCCTTATGAGCTTATCATCTGGGATATTTGTTAGGAAAAGAGATACTTCCATATACACACGTGCATACTTTCCATTCACATCAATGGGGAATCTTTGAATACAGGGAAAGAATTAATCCCTCTCTTAGCAAATATTTTTCTTTGATGGAACTATAAAACAACTGCTGCTCGCAGTTTTGGAGTAACACCTTTGCTTGTTACTACTGCGCCTCTGAGGAATTCTTTGCAGGATGGACTTCATACTTTTGAGCATTTTAAAACAAGTGCACACTAATTCTCTCTCTCTCTCTCTCTCTCTCTCTCTCTCTCTCTCTCTCTCTTTTTTTTTTTTTCCCCTCCTAAACTCACACATCTTTTACATACAAGAAGAATTAAGCCTATCAATTCTTGCAACATTTAGTTTACATTGAAAATGATGAATGTCACTCTGTGGAGAGGACTTGCTAGAATGCTAATTCTTCCTTTGGTTTTAAACCAAAGCAAGATTTATGAGTGCACAGATTCACTTCCAAGATGAAACAGAGAAACATCTGCAAGATGAGAATTTACTTGCATTATTAGTGCTATTATTTCTGCACTGATGAGTAGTACAGATAATCCCATTCATTATAGACGTCCATAACTTTGCTTGCAACATTTTCACTCCTGAAACATTCCAACATAGATCACAGACACAACTTCCAGTCAAAAGGAGAACAGAAACTAGAAAATATCCTTCCTGAGAGCACTTGGCACAGTTCATAGGGCACTGCTGTCAGGGATCCCTTCTGATCTCACACTGCTTAGGAGGGTAATTAAAGGCTTCCTCCTGGAAGTAGGCAAGATTTAAACTGGTCAAAGGGAATTGGGGATTTTGTAAGCAAAGTATCAGATCATTTTTTCCTAGGGATGGATATTAAAACTGCCCTTTTAAAAAGAATAAGAATAAATATTGTTCTTGGAAGCATTGCACAGCCTCAGGATGGTGCAGACTTGTGACATAAATGTCACCAAGTGCTGTCTGGAAACCGACATGTCAGTGCCTTTATAACACGCCATCAGACATAAATATTTTCCCTTTCCTTATAGCAATGGGCTGTTTTTGTGCTCTATAATTATTAGTGGTCAAGTCTGAATGAAATGCTTTGGGAGTCTTTTAAAGCTGCTGTGCATTCCAGAGCTGTGTTTGCTGGAGAGGACCTCTCCTCTCCACCTGCCCGTGCAGCACAGAGAGAAGCAGAGCAGAGCTCTGAAGTCAAATTAAGGTGATGACGCTTTCCTAGGAAATGCCTTGCGATTTTCCAAGAGGCTAAGTGGACTCCCACTGAAGTTTGGGTTTCTGCCTCTCTGAGGCTTGTCTGAAAATCCCAGGCTAATGTGTTAAGAAATATTCTGACTTCAAAAGAGGAGGATATGCAGCCATAACCACTCAGGGGTTCTGATGCTGATAATACAGTACTTAGAGGGGACTGCTCATGCTATCCAGTATGATAATACCAGAATTCACAAGAAAAAGCTGTGAGCCTCTAGCACTTACCAGCTGTAATACTGAACAGATTACACAGAAAAATCAGGCAAAAAAAAGTAATATGCTTTCACCTCACAGCAAGAAATGCTGAAGTTCAGGAAGAGGAAATGTGTATTAAGAGAGCAGGTTAAAAATCTACATTATCCCAGACTTTTATGAAATCAAAATGATAGGCACGATGCTAAGTTATTATAATGTATTTATTACCAGAATTGCTTTCATATTTAACTGATTTGGCCCATCTTGAGACCTGTTTTAAAATGCACCACCTTGTCCACCTTTCCATTTTCATATGAAAAACAGGAAAGCAAAAACTAATTTACTCAGGGAGACACATCGACTGTTTGCCCGTTTATCTCTTACAGACCACCCCTCAGTCCAATGTTGACAGTACATGATATTCCATTAATCTGCCTAATGAAAATTTAACCAGTGTTATAAACAAATAATTGGCTATTATCCTCTCAAAGATCCCGAATAAATTACTTCTGCTTATTTTTTTTTTTCCCCTCTTCTCTCTCTGTGCCTCTTCCCCCACTCCTGCCCCCACACAAAAGCTGGCTCTTCCTGACTGATGTCGCCAGAGAAGAAGAAGAAAAAAAATCACTGTAGCTGTCACTGTGCTGCTGCAGGCAGTGAAACCTGGGCTAGGCTTCAGGGATGCTCACACATCGGCCGTGCCCTTGCTTGGCTTTAGCTGTGGGGTTTTGAAGAGGAGCTGTGCTCTGTGTTAGGGCTGCATCCCCATTCCCACCCCATCCCCTGCTCTCTCCCCGATCCCTCCGGTCAGTCCACCTGCAATGGCATCCCCATCCTCTCCAGCTCTCTGAGGCTGCACAAGAGGCACAGCCACCTTCCCCTTATCACCCAGGCTGTCCTTTTTTCCTCTTGTGTGTGTGGGCAAGGTAGGATATTTTTTTTCCCCCCCCATTAACGGCTAAAGGGTGAGAAGCCTCTCTTCGTTCAGAGCAATGGAAGCTGCTGTGCACAGGGATGCCTGGCCCTGTGTCCAGCTCCAGCTGCTGGGGGATGGGATGAGCTCTGCTGCTCTCCTGCCTCCCCTCCCCGGGCCTTTACCCACAAAATGAGGAAAAGACTTTGATAAGACAGATATCTGTATCTCTTTTTTTTCTTTCCTTTTCAGCCAGGAAGACATGAATTACATACAATTTTCAGAACATTTGGTAAAAAAGTGTTCGCCAGATATATCTTTACAATTTGCACAGTATTTCTTCACAGGCAAGAAAATGATAATTTCTAACTGATGCACTATGACAGAGGAAAGTGAGTGGAGGAATGTGAGTGGTGTTTCTTTCAGACAGATTCTGAGCTCTTTTAGGATAGTCTTCATTATTAAAACACACTTCAACGTTCACAGGCACTTTAATATAGTACTGACCAAATAATTAATTTTATTTTCTACTTGATAGACATACGTGGGAAAAAAAGGTGTAAATAAAAACTTTCAAAATATTTGGCAAAGCCAAATAATTGATTTCAGGTTTTTGTTGCTGTTGTTTTTTAAAATTTAAATAGAATTAAATTTACTAGAAGAGCAGAAGGACAAATCTTAGATCGAACAAGTAGGAAGAAGAGTAGCAGTTATCTCTTGTCCTGAAGCAGCTCCTGATGTCTTCAGAATGTTGCTGAGAACTTCAGCAGAAGCTCTGCACAGGATGAATATATGGAGCACCTCAGCCTCTCTCCAGAAGAGGAGAGCTCTATTGCCAGCAGAACAAGATAAGCAGCAGCTCTCCGCCACATCAAGATGCTGATCTTTATTGAACTAGTTTGGTTCAATAGCCCAGAATATTATATTTTGGGTTTACTTTAGTGTACATCCAGGTCACAGATTATACAGGGCTGTCCATGGTCCAATGCTCCTGCTGTTGGAAGTAGCAGCTGCAGCAAAGCACTGGAGAGAGAGAAGGTGCATCAACATTTCCAGCCATTCCAACCTGGTTTTGATCCATTGTCACTGCTCCACAGGAAGCAAATAGGAGACAAAGAAACAAAACTTTCAAATTTATTTTCCCATTGAGAAAATAAATACCCCTGAGTATTAGAGCTGATGTTTGAGGAACAGTTTCTTCTTTAAGCCTGGCAGAAATTCCTTTGGGAAAGGTTTTTGCTTGTTGGTTTGTTATTTTTGAAATTAAAATCTGAAAAAAAAAGGAGTTTACAACCATCTGTGGGACCAATGGCATCTGCCTGGGAAAGCTCTTGCACCAGCAGCTCCTGGAGTGACAGGGACCAGTGGCCACCAAAGAGCAAACCCGAACACACTCACCCCAGGCTGTTGGAGTTTCTTCTCTTTGTTGGAGCAGGAGCAAATCAGACCCTGTGGAAGTGATTTTGCCATCCCAGCATGAGCCATGTGAAGCTTCAGGCCCCAGGTGCTTGGGAGTGGGGGTTGTGAGATTTCCCTGCATTCCAGGAAAAAGTTTTTCCAAGGGGGAAGGGTTAACAAACCACTTGTTTGGCTCACAGCCCCTCCTCCCCTCAGAGAGAGAGGAAAAGGAGCCATGGGAGATGCGGGCTGTCCAGAGGGGTCTTGCTCTGCCCTCCTCAAGCAGGGATGGGAAAAGCCTGGCACCACTGCCAGGAGCCTGCTCCAGCCTGGGAAGCCACGCAGTCAGCAGAGAGCTGTGCTCTCCACTTTTGGGAAGACAAGCAAGAGCACCACCAGCCCTGCATTAATCTGCAAGTGCTCAGACTAAGAGTAGAAGTAAGATTTTTTCTATAATGACAAATTAATTCTTGCTTTCATACTTTTATTAAAATAAGCATCTTCTATCTTTTAACTAGACCTGACATATGCTTACATAGATACAACACACCCTGTAACCTAATCTGCCAGCAATCTTGAAGCAATTAACTCCTTCTAATCTTTAGCTAACAAAGCCCACCATGCAGAAGGTCCCTGGAGAACAACACTCCAAAGGCTGCTGTAAGCTCCCTCTGACTAGTTCTGTATTATTTGGTGTGTAGGAGCTCATTGGAGTGCTCAGAGAGCAGGGATTCATTTGAAACAACAAAGATAAATCATCACAGATCATAAGATCTTCATTAACTCCTTATTTCTCTACTAATTAACACAAAAGAAATGACTTGAATGGTTGACAGGCAGCGAATGACCCACAGCTCAGTGGTTAATAGGATGCAAATGATGCCTAATGAGGGTCTCTAGCTGCAGTCTGGGCATCTGGCCTACTATTTTTGTTGGGGATTTAGGGTGGGTTTGAGATGAAAATAGTTTAACCAATAACATAGGCTGCTGCTGAGTTCATACTAAAGTCTATGAATTTATAGGCCCAGCACTCAGAATTAGCTTAAACTACTCATCAACAGGTTTGGATCCACACAAAGCACTTCACGGACAGGAAGTCTTCCTTTCCACGAGGCACAGCAACAACAATTAAATATTTAATGGGTATTGTGTTTTTATAATTTATAAATTCCTAATGACCTCTCCATTTACAAGGGAGACAGATTCCCAAACAACTGTAATAGTGGCCTTTAAAAGACTTCATTCAAATCTGTGTCTCATGTCTAATCAAAAACAAATTTGGGTTGCTCTGTATTTTTTTTAGAGAAGCTATTTCCAGCTGTGTCTTTATGATTAATTAACAGGCTTTCAGTGAAGAGACACACCACCATTAAAACTTCTACAAGTCCCTCCCTCAGTCACAGAAAGTTTTGGAGCAGCTTCAGGTTGAGCTTTTGATTCAGCCACTTCTGTGGGGTCCTTTTTCCTCTGCCTCTTCTGTGCACACACAAAAGCAAGGGCTGGTGTAAGAGTGGAGTATGGTGATTTCCTCTGTGTACATGTTCTGCTGTGGTTGCAGGGTGGCCTAAATTCCCCTATTTTTCAGCGTTCTCTGGCCAGAGATTATCACCCTTCCTGGCTGGTGCTGCAGCCACTCACCCAATCATTTCTATCACTTGGCTGTGTGAGCCAGGCTGATGAGATGGTTGGAAGCAGGTTCCACAGCAGAGCTTTGGTCCCTTGGAAGGGCAGAGAGCACTGGCACTGCTCTTTCCCAGGGAGCAGGGTCCCCCTGCTGCCAAGGGCACTTCTGCTGCAGCCTGGAGGATGCTCCTGCCTGGGGAAAGGGGTGCAGAGATTTACAGGGGGACTCATCCGTGGGCTTGTGGCAGTCTCTGGAGCCTCTAGGCCAACCTCTTGTGCCACCAGCTCCCATCATTTAGTGTCTGGCACACTTCCTAGGCAGCTTCTGTGCCACCCACCCTGCAGAATGAGGTGTTACCCCCGTGGGGCTGTAGCACGAGAAAACAGAGACAGCAAAGCACCTACAGCTCTCAAAATTCTTGTATCACTTTGGTTTTCCTTCTTTTTTTCCTTTTTGTTCTTGTGAAACCCAAGAGAACGGGTTTGCTGTTTAGTGGCTTGTTTTAATTAATAGGTTTAAATACTGCCTTTCATGCTTCAAACCAGCCACTGAACAGGACCATGAAATGAAACAGATCTGAAGGACTTGAAGTGAGAAGCGAAATCTATTTTCATTTTGTAGGTGGATTAATATGGAAACCACCAAGCGGAGTTCTTTATTTTACCACGTAAAATTTGAATGTGATCCTTTTCTCTCAAAAGATTCTTCAAACTCTGAATGGCAGCGGGGTACAGACAGTGTTTCACGCACACAAATTCTGCTTTGAGTGCTCAGATTCTGTATTGATTTTCCAGCCACATGTACTGTACTTTATCTGAAAAATCTTAGTGTGTTTATATTCTTACATAATCACTTCTACCAAATGTAACATTACAGTCCTATGAGAAAGTCAAGTACTTAATACCTTCTTGAGTTCTTTAAAATAGTAGCTCCCTTTCTTTTTCAAATGTAGAGAAAAAAAGAAAAAAAAAAAAGAAAAAGAAAAAAAAGAACACCGGACCAGAAAATACATTTTCTTTACTGTAAACACAAGTTGAAAAAAACCCCAACAATCTCCAGCTCCAAACCCTGCCTGATCAGCAGGCTGGCTCTGCAAACCCCTTACGTTTCCCATTACTGTCAGTGTGCATCCAGGAAGCGTCAGTCTAAGAGCATTCAGCCATATATCATTCCCAGTCCATCTTTTTGTTGGATGCCTTCCATCCCGAGACGAGAAGCAGAGCACACGAGGCGTGCTCGGGTGACGTGCAGGAGGCGAAGCAAAAGCTGGTGTAACACCACCTTTGCTGGACAGGGGCTGCTCATCCCGAGGCACTGAAGGGATTAATGAAATGAAATTGTTTTTGGGCTTGCTGCACTCTCTCTTATCTTTTAAATCCATAATGTCCCACGGAAGGCAAAATGTAGTAATTTTAGTCAGCAGCCTCTCATTAATTTTCTACCTTTGGGGGAAGGCACGTTTATAAAAAGAGGGGCTATGTGGAGGCTAAGCTCAGCACATTGCTTTTCACTTAAAGAGCTCAGCATGGCACAGCAGAGACAGGAGCGGAACGCGCTTCAAACGAGAGCATTCTTTCAGAGAGGAGGCACATCTCAGCTGTGTCTGCAGCTATACACATCTTTATAAATATATATATATTTTAAGACACGTGTGTTTATACACACGTATGTACAAACCTATGGAGTCATCAGTTTTTGAAGATAATCTTTCAGGTTAAGTATTTTCCCACATTAAACTGATAATTATCCCCTCCTTTTCTTCCTCTGTCCCCAGACACCAAACAAGCTGGATTTTTGCTTCATGTATTATTTATGGAAAGGAATTAATATGCAGATTCACAAAAACTTAAAAACTCATAATTATTCATAAAGGGCTTTAAGGTTATTTAGTACATATTTATGAAACTTTATGTTTGCTAGGAACTGTGTTTGAAAGTGCTATGGAAGGGTGTTGACTGAGGTTAATTACTAGCATGGAGAGTAATCTGAAAATGATCAAACTCTTTGAATGAAAATATTTGTCAGTATTTCTGATCTATATTTAAGTGAAGTAATGGACATCAATAGCCTTGCAAATATATTCAGAAATGGCTCTGCAAGAAAGAAGATATGCATATGTAATGCAAACAACCAATGAGGAAAATGTCTAGTTAGCCACCTTTGATCGCTTGTCAAATGTAATAAATGATAGAGATTTATCCTGTTTGTTGTCCATCTGCATTGAGTTATCCTCTTATACATCCACAATCTAGTCTAGAAATTATTAAGATCAATTTAAGCAAGCCAGAACCTTCCAACATTTTCTGGACTAAGATTCAGAAATGAGGTAGGAGCTATTCACGACAGCCAAGATTTCTCTAGAAGTTACTTAGGATAAGTACAGGCTGTATGTAAATAATACATTATATTTGTTTTATATTTACATAAACCTTTCTATCTTATGCATAATTAACCTCCATTCTAATCCATTGTGCTCAGAGGTTGGAAACCTATAAAATGTGTTACGGGTTACGTGATGTCAAACAAGCAGCAGTGGCAGCAATTCTGGAAGCTAGGAAGCACCCAAAATATCATTACAGCTATCACACTGCTAAGAGTCAGAAAGAAGATTGATTTTGTGACCTTGGTGAGTTCACTGAGACCACTGGAGGTGCAGAGGTGTGGTGCATGTGGGTGGGACTGCGGGGGCTCACGGGGCTGGGGCTGTTTCCTCTGAGAGCACAAGGGACCTGGAAAGGCCGTGGTGGCTCTGGAGTGGCTCTGGAGTGGCTCAGGAGTGGCTCTGGAACATGACACACAGGTGTGTACAGCACTGGGATGTGTCTCTGGGCTCACACACTGTAGCTTCCTTAACCCATGCTTGTCTTCAGACGTGTGTCCACTGAGGAGCTTATCAACCAGACTGCACTGCGTGTGAATAAATACTGTACATATGGTGATTTATTTGATCATTCCATGGGAAAGCTGAAAAAAGAATCACTAGAAAGGTCTAGCTACTGATTAAAAAGCAAATGGCACCTCAGTCATTGGCAGCAATTGTATGGGATGCTCTGGGAGATGCTCTAGAGATGTACCAGGCACGTGTCCCATTAAATCTCCTGGACTTTGAAGACACAGGGTTCACTCACAGTTCACTGAACACCACTCTGCCTCTTTGGCATTCTTGGATTCCTCTATCAGAGCTCCAGGGATGCACTGGGACCCCCTGTGTCCCTCAGCACTCTGCAGCTTCTCAGTGACTTCATCTCTGGGGCTGTTCCTGTGACTCTGTTCTGCTATGGGCTAGCCCAGAGTTCCATACATAAAATCACATCACTAAGGAAGGGTGCATCAGGCTCTTCCTCTTCTGCTGTGACCCTTCACTGCATCTGGGGAGGAAAAGGAGACAGCAAAGTCCTCTGCCACACAAGAGAGCAGATCATCAGGCAGAAAGTCTCTTTCTTACACTGTTCATGGAAGAGCAGTCCTTGCCAGAGATATTTTGAAATAAATGGAACAATAATATAGCCATAATGGTTGCCCTAAGTGCAATGACTATAGCCTGGATAGATTTGTAATCTCTTTTAATAAATACATTAAATTATTTGAAATAATGTTCTGTTTGCCAACAGCTTATTCCATAAATATATATGGAATATAAAATAGGAGAGATTCCCTGACATAATTAAAATTGTACAGCCAAGTAAGAGGCAGGGAATAGTGTTATCTTTTCAGCTGCAAAATATTTTACAGGGATATTTCTCCCAGACAAACCTTCTATTTACCTTTAGGGATGGAATAATTGCATACTGAAGAGAGTGCAGCTCTGAGGCAGCGATGTTTGGTGCCTCCATCTCCTGCCCCCTGCTACAAGGGGGGCTCAGTCAAATAAAATACACCCCCCCTTGCTACCAGTGCCAAACATTCTCCCTCCTGCAGACACCTGCCCAGAGAGGACCCCAAATGCTACACTGAGATCTCGTTCACCTTGCAACAAGCACACACTTCTGCCATTCCCAGGGGGTAGTCTGGATATTCACCATTCCCTGTGGCAGGGGGTAGAATGTCACAAAACCCCACGGTATTCAGTGGGATCAAGGTGCTCACCAGTGCTTCTGGGGGGCTTTTTGCTCACATTCATCATCTCCAGAAATTCCAATGCTCTCTAAAAAGAGATATTTGGCAGCTGACAAAAGGACCTGAAGGTTACAGCAGTGGGTTTTTATCTTCTGTGCAGACTGATTATTAGACAGGTTTTTCTGTGTGCTGTTCAAATGGCTTATATACATTACCTCAAAGGATTAAGTTTGTATGAAGAAAACTATCAATAACATGGTAAATTATTGAGTAGGACTATTCTTAACTTCTAATATGTTGTGTTTGGAGCACTGATGATTTATATGCAAGATGACACACCAAAAAAATGTAATCAGTCAACACAATCAATGCAAGCAAGTGCATTTTAGGATCTCATACTGGATATTGCATCATCCCACCTAGAAAAACTTATTAATAATGCTGAATTTTCAATGCCTCATAAAATTCATTTGGAAGAACTGCCTCTTTGCACCATAAGCTATTATGTCTGACATTAATTTATCTCTCAACGTTTGCTGCCAAAAAAGTGAATAACTGAAAGCGACAGAAGTTTCCAGACTCAGGTGATTTAAGGAGTCCTCCTGACCCATGTACTCCACTGCATTTAAAATACATTTACTGAAGCGCAGAGTAATAGATGAGTTATGTGTGTCCAGCTCACAGGTAATTCCCAGGTATGCCATGGAACCAGGCAGGCAAAATCCACTTCAAGCAATGCCTCGCTGGTGATAAAGAAACACTCCACTGGTCTGTATCCCTGCTTCTGGGCTTTCTGCTTAAAAAAAACCCAAACCCAAGAAAGACAGAATCAAAAATTCTGTTACAAACTGAGGTGGTGTTACTGAGAGTTTGTCTGGTCTCCAGGAAGGAGTGCTCAATGACATGCAAGGCATCCTATTCAGCTTCACAGCTGCTGCCTGCAGGAGGTCCTTTAACACGCACAGGGAGAGTCCACGTGGGGAATTATCACAAAGCAGCCAAGCTGCTGCAAGCTCCCACCATCTCTGCGGGCTGCCTTCCCCAGGAAAGCCTTTCCAGAGCTCCAACACCGGGTTGGAAGGTGGCTATGGTGACACAGGCGAGGGAACCGCACGCATAGAGTGTCAGTGATATGGGGGAAAGGAGAAGCCAGTGCAAATCTTCTCTGACGAGGTCACTTACTGGGCTGTTTGTAGTCTCCTCAAGGTGATGGGAGGACTGCAGTTTGTTCCACAGCCAGCTGCTCTCTGAGGAGCCCGAGCTGTTTTCAGCTGCTTTTCATGACCGGGCAGTGGCTTCAAAGTGATGTGATTCCTTCTGACCTGTTGACTTCTAAAAGAGGAAAACAAACAAGGCAGTGCCTTCCTGCCCTGTCCCCTTCCCTGGGGAACTTTAGGTAGTCCAACTTGGAATCCCCTGTCCTCTCTCCCCACCAGAGCAGAAATCACCTAACACCAAACCCGTAACTTCCACATTCCCTTCTCTGTACCCAGACATCATGGAAAAGACGACCTAAATGGCATTAGGTTAAATTCAGGAGGAGGAGAAGCTTAAATCCTCCATCTGCAGGAGGTTAAATTCAAACGAAGCTTAAATATCCCACAATGACATCAGGCCAGCCCTGCATACAAACTGCACATGTGCAAAAATGTAAAATAATGTGTACCTGTGGGCACAGGCAGAACAGATGCTCCTGCACACATTCCACACCTGCACACCTACACAGCCCTTACTTGCATGGCTGTGTGCATAAAATGCAGTGCAGTGTATTCTCTCATCACCTTCAGCGGGTTTTGGATCTGATCCACCTCACAAAGGCTTTGAGTTGTATTTCATACACACAAATTGTATTTATGCAGATGCCTTGTAAATATATGCCCTATCTTTGGTGGAGGAGTAGCTGAGTTAATATATCAAAGCAGTGCTTATTTTTGCTGATAGCAAAAACAGTTTCTCATCTTTACCCTGGATTATTTTTTTTTGTTTAATTTTTTGTTTGGTTGGTTGGTTTTTGTTTTTGTTTTTGTTTTTGTTTGTTTGTTTGTTTTGTTTTGTGAAGTCCACATTGCACATTTTGGAGAACTGTAAATATGCTATTCCAATCACAAAACTTTTTGGACCAAACACCATACCACAATTTGCTAGGAGATGCTGCAAAAAGCTAAACCACGGATACCTACAAAATACAGGACAGCTATGCTAATTGGAGAATTGTGTAAATTAAAATGATCCAAATGTCTACAGGAAATAATCATTATATTTGTATGTATTAAATTAGAGTTTAAAAAACTTTGCCTGAAACTGCCCTGGATCAAAAGAAAAATGAAATCACGTTTAAACACTGAAGTTAAAGAAACTGTTAAATAACCATAATAGCAATACATCAGTAAATCCAAAGTCTTGAACATAAATTTTATCGCTTGCTATGACAAATGTTTAGGATACAGTAATCTCTTGCCATTTCCAAAACCTAAATTTAATGGGGGTGGAACTGCTCCTAAACAGTTCTCTCTCAGGCATCACATAATTTTCTGTTTATTATTTGGAGTTCCTTCCATTTTCAGTACATGAGTGATGCTCTTGACCTCTGTCCCCTCCTGCATGCTGCCTTGACGGTCAGAGATAGTCCCGTACATCACGGAAGAAGTGGAGAATTTGACTGATCTAAAAAGCAGCCAAAGCCAACAGAAAGGCTCCCAGTGGCTCCAGTGGATTTTGGGTGGCCCCCACCCCCCAGGCTGGGCTGCATTCTGCACCCCCTGCACTGCCAGGCTGGGATCAGGATCATGACCTGGGCAGCACCAGGAGCACGGCCCTGCACCGCTGTGCATGCAGCAGATTAGAGACCCGACTGCGAGGAGCTGCCCTGCTCACTCAGATTCAAGCCTGAACTTCATCAAGCCCAGCGTTGCAGGGTGAGGAGTTCCCTGCACAGACTGGAAGCAGAGGGGACACCTGGGTTTGTGTTTCAGATGCAGCCGAGCCCAATGGGATCTGGCAAGGAAGACAAACAAAATTCTTCCGAGTCTTTCACCTATTATGTTCATAATTAATATAAGAAGTGGGGAATTTGACTGAAGAGCTCTTACTGGTTTAATAGAAAAAAACAGAGTTTCATGGTTTATTCATAGTTCAGCCATTCAGGGGTATGTGGAGGAAAATGTGAGCACTTGCAACGTGACCCACAGCAGGCAGCATGTCACTGTGCCTGGCCTTTGTTTTCAGACAAGACAGTCATTTGTACTGCTATTTTGGAAGGTGCTCTCACCTCCTGTGCTCGTTTCCCCTTGTGGCTCACTGTGAGCACTTGGGAGCAGAACCTTTCTCAGCACACACTGCCCAGCACAGAGCTGTCCAGAACAGGAAAATCAGACCTGCAGAATCTGATGACTCTGTACAAAACCAAAACCTGAAGAAAATAAAGGACACAAAGGATCATGCTCACAAAATGCAGAATATCTTGGTCGGGGCTGAAGGAAATATTGCTGCAGTTCCTCAATAAAATAGGCTATTCTGAGACAGAAACATGCTCTAAAATGAAGCAGAGGTGCCAAATATTAGAGAAACTGTGGCCAGTCTTTGAACTCTTACAAATAACAGACACTGGAGTATTAAAACAACAGAGGAACTCATATCAGCAGGGGAACTCCAGCATAATTTAGTCTGAAGTTATTCACAAACATTATCAATATTTCTGAGTTTACACTCGCACCTTTGACTGTTGACTTAAAGCATCCAGTCTGGTTCATACTACTGGAAATGTTTACACTTTGGAATCTATTATGCATAGAAAAATTAGGGATTATCTTTGACCTGGGTCCCACATATTTTTATGCAAAACTAAATAATAGGGTTATTTATTCATTTAATCAATTCCATATATTTGCCATAAGCAGGCTTGATTTCTTCTGAGGTCACAATCAACATCACACTTTTAGGAGGACATATGGTTTGACTGCTAACACAGATATCCTAGGCAGCATTCAAACAACCCCTGGCTTTCCTATCTTTCCTCAGTTTAGGAGCACTGCATATTACTGTGGGCTAATCCTTATGTGGAAACATCCAGAGGAAAGTCACTATTGGGGCAGAACAGGCGTGTTTAAACTCTTAAAGGTGGAGGAGAATGTGCATCTTTTAGGAAGGTAGAAGGAAAACCACAAAATGTTCATCACAAAGGCAACAAAAAGTGTTTCAGGCAGGACCTCTTGCAGACAGGTTTAGGCTCCCTCTGACCATGACCTGGCAGGCAGGGGTAGAAGGGTAAAGAATCACTTGGATGCAGAAGCAGAAGGGTTCAGGAGAACACACTGTCTGCCCTTGGGGCAGCAGAGGTGCCTCTCCCTGCCGTGTTCTGCCATGCAGCAAGGCAGCTGCTGAGAGGGAAGCGCTGCCTCTGTCAGTGCCAAAGGGCTGCACAGCCAAAATTCTGCTTTACCATACGCTTACCTCTTCCCAAGCTTCATCCCAGGAACAGGATCTGTTTGTTTCATGTGATCTCTGCTTCGGAGGACATCATCCGTAGCTTTAAAAATTAATGATTGCTAATGACCTGCAGTCCAAGAATCAGAAGCTTAGAGAACGTCATGAATATCTTGGGATAATGAATTAATTCCCTTTTTCATAGTCTGTTTGGCATTGCTGGCAAAAGGAAAATGGAAAGGCAAAGAATGTCAAATATATTTATCCACTTAAATTTATAACTAAATGGCTCTAAGGAAAATGAAAGCACATTTCTTCCTTTCAGAAGAAGAGTAGATCTGGTCTGAGAACAAGAAATATCCCTTCTAATGGCAGATAGTTGATCAGTAAATCCTAGAAGTTAATGCATTTAAAGTTTTGAATACCATACTAGGAAACAATTTGTTTATTCCATTCAGACTAACCAACATATTTCACAGAACTTGCAAGTCATGCTGGTGTCAGCATCTTCATAAAGAGCTGCCATTTTATTATTATTGGCAAATGCTTGGATGCTGGTGAGAGAAGAGGCATTATTTCCAAATGTGAAGAGGAAAAGTAACAGTTAATGAAACAGATACCTACCACAAACAACAGAGATCATCAACATTTAATGACTGGAGTAACCATATCCTCCTTCAGCTGATGGAGGTTGTATAGAAGCAGATGGAGTAAAATCCTAACAAACACTATGTACCAAATGTAATAGCAGATGTGAAAGCTCATCAGGATTATGCCATTGTGAGACTAATTGCCAGGCTGCCTGGAAGTTTTAGCATCTTTCCTTCCCCCACTCCTTCTCCCTTTCAGCCAGTACTTATATTTTATTTATTTATTTAGGTTTTAACACCTTCTCTTGTGATTTTCAGGCAAGAGGAATCAGTTTCAGTATCAGTACAATGCCTCATACAACACTCCTACAGCTGAACATCTGCTTGACAGAAGGCTGATGGGAGTTACATGCCAGTTTTGGGACTCTTTCTTGTAGTTTGTGTGGCAGGAATAAAGTATTTCAAGTATTTAAAGGGACTCACTGGGGAGCAGGCATCTGTGAAGATTCATAAGCTGTGCAGAATCTCCACCAGAAGTGATGCAGCCTGGTGAGAGCAGCTGAAGGTTGGTACCAAGCAGGGATGTTGGCCTGGCCTCAGGAGTGTTCAGATGCTGCTGCTGACTGTGCCTGCTGCCCAACATGAGCACAAGAACCACACAAGTGTCTTCTAAAATGTAAGAAAGGCCTTTGAATTTTGTTCTTGGCAATTGAAAGTTTAGTGTAGAAGTAATGTGAGTATTAGAACTCTGAGAGCTTGTCTTGAGAGGTGGTGGATTCCTCACCCCTGGAAGTGTTGAAGGTCAGGTTGGATGGAGTTCTCAGTAACCTGGTCTGGTGGAAGATCTCCCAGCCTATGGTGGCTGCACTAGATGGTCTTTAAGGGACCCTTCTAACCTTAAAAATTATATGATTGTATGATTGTCTGAAAAAGATGAAACACGTGAAGGAGAAAAATGTTGCTCCTCCAGAAAGAGAGGCTGCAGTTTGTGGTGTGTTGAAGATTGGTGTATAGGAAAAAAGGAGAAGGCAGGAGCAAAATGGCCTGGGGAGCTAAAATCTTTGGCCATGAGAACAGTGTTGCTGCAGGAGGCTCCCAAGGGCTGGGCAGGTGGTGGATTAAAATGTGGTGAGAGATTTCCCTGTGAAGGAAATTTAAAATCAAAGTCCCCACAGCAGTTAAACTCTGCAGGCATGGTGCCCTCAGGCAGAGGCTGCATTTCCTCCCTGCCTTGCTGGCTGCAGTAGAGGTTTTCTAGAAACAGGTTTGTGCCACATTATGTGCAGGGGTCCTGGTACTTAAACTTCATCTGAAACATGGGAAAAGAAAAAAAAGATACTTATTTTCTAACAATAAATGGTGAGTACTCCTGTAGAAGAAACTCCTCTGAGATCTGCAGGAGAGTAGCAAGCTATTGAGCAGCAAAATACTGGCACAACATTGCAGGAGCTGATGGAACAGCAGAGAGGAAAGGAGTGCTGAGCTCTGGTCCTTGTCACAAGCTCCTCTGTGGTTACTGCAAAAACAGAGTTCAGAGCAGGTGCAAGAATATCCACCAGTCAGAAGGTGCTATCCATAATAATGTGCTCTCCAACCAGCTTCAGAAAAAGGAATGTGGAAAGCAGGAATGGACTCAAAGTGGAAATGGAAATAAATGTTTTAGTAAAATATTCCTAAATAATAAAAAATAATCCTGGAAAGTGATGCAGATCATAGAATCACAGAATGTTTTGGGTTAGAAGAGATCTTAAAGATCATCCAGTTCAAATCCTCCAGCCATGAGCAGGGACATCTTCCACTAGACCAAGGTTCTCAAACCTGGCCTTCTCAGAACAAACTTTGTCAGTGTTTTTCCACCTTCAGAGCAAAAAATTTTCTTCTAATACCTAACCTAAGCCTGCCCTCTGTCAGTTTGAAGCCCTTCCTCCTTGTCCTATCCCTCCATGCCCTTGACAGAAGTGTCTCTCCACCTCTCTTGGAGCCCATTTGGGTACTGGCAGGTGCTATAAGGACTGAGAAACTCCCACCCTCAGCCTGTGTCCATAGCAGGGGTATTCCAGCCCTCTGATCCCCTCTGGACTAGCTCCAAGAAGCCTCCAGAAGCTGCAGCCCAGAGCAGGACACGGCCCTCCCGCAGGGGCCTCACACCAGTGGAGGAAATGGGCAGCTACAAATAAAACCCATCATTCTATAATAGGGATATCTCAATTTAAAGCTTCTAAAACTTAACGTTGCATTTCCTCTACTCCCTATCTCTGTGAGAAGATTCAGTTTCTTACCCTGGCGAGGCTGGATTGTGCTTATCAGCAGCTCAAGGCTTTATGTCTCAGGGCGAGTAGTCAGAGATCTAAACTTTGCATTTAACTAAGGGGAAAATAAACCAGGACTGGTGTCTGTGAAAATAAAACCACACCAGTTGAGAGGGGCTGAGGTCCTGCCACCAGCTGAGGCAGAGGTGCAACCTCTGGGGGCAGACTGGGGGGCCAGGGACAAGGCTGGGGAGGGACAGGCTCAAGATCCTCCTGCTGTCTACTGATGAAGAGTAGTGAATTCCTGTGATTGTTGTGCTGCTGTTCAGTGGCTCCCAGCAGCTCGGAGTAATGCCCAGGAGCAGCTACAATTCCCAGAGAGCAGAGGGAGGATTCCCAATAATCAGAGCAGGGACTGGAGCCCTGTCCTGGTCCTGACTCAGCTCCAGCTGCAGATCTGCCTTCAGTCAGAAGGTCTTGATTTTCAAAGTCAGTTGCATTGCACATGAGGGTGCCCTCACAGGTCACTGCAAGGTGGGACTCCTTAGTTTACCTAATAACTAGTTTTTTTGGTTTTTTTCATTTTTGATAGATTATCTCTCATATACTCCTGTCAGTGATGTAGAAGCAGATAATGGCTCTTGAAACATTCATTCTCTCTCAAGCAGATTTCTCAACATTTAGTTCAGAGAGTAAATCGTGTTAAAAAGCAGGTAATTTTGTCAAGTTGAACCCTTGGAGGTTTATTCAAAATAATATAATATCAATCCATTTTCCAAGGTTAGCACACTTAGAAGCAGATTCTTTTCTTTTCTACCCTGCAGCTGTTTGTATAGTCCATGAAATGATTTGTGCATGTGTCACCAAACAAATGTTCTGGTGCCTTTTCAGTAACAAATAGTCTGCAATAATGAATCTCCATCTACAGACTGACAAGCAAGTGATGCTGATGCATGCTACAGCATGCTCTGAGAGCCAAACTCTGTCCTCTACAAACCCCAGTAAAAACAAATTGCATCTTTGGAGTTACTTTTCCAAGCTAAACTAAGAAAAATTAATGAATGTAGTTCCACGAACAGGATTTAACACACAATAGATCTTTTAAAAAATACCCGGGAGTCTTCTTGCTGATGCCATATTATGCCTTCACTGGTCTTAATATTATTGTTTCTGTCTCATTTTAGGTTATTCTCCAGTGTTTATTATTAATTCAAATTCTCACTATTAAAGGGGAGATATTATCCATATGGTTGACGTGCTGCTCAGTATGTTCCTAAGTTCTCCAACATTTTGATTAACACTGACAGAAAACCCTTTGAAAACATATGGCCCTATATACATCCTGTCATTTCTAATAATAGGGTACATTCTTCAGTACACTTTCTTAAGAAGATGAATTCAGTCATATTTTAGAAACATGCTAATACTTGGTTAATTAGTCCTTTGAGGTCAGGGGGAAAGAAAAGACTGAATGAAAATAAACTTTTCCTTGAGCAGACACCATGAGCACTGAAGATAATTTGTGTGGCAGAAAAACGTGATATCTATGAGTAATGGTCTCTATATACAGCCAGATTTCTTAAATCAATTAGCTCCTGGCATATTCCTGAAGATATTCATGCTCTGTTTGATATGCCAGACTCTTAAAGCTTCAGCATGAAGACTGATTTTGATGCTCATTTCACTGATTAGGTCAGTATCTTATTTCTGGCATTGAATGTCTGTATTTATACCAATTTATACCAATTGTTCCTCTTTTCTAAGACCTTTGGGATATCATAGGATCTCAGCACTCTTCTCCCTTACACTGGCAGGTCTGATACCAAATCTAGCAGAGATATTGTTGACTAAAATTCTCTTTGGCTTGTGCAGTAACATGGCACATGTATATGGCAGAATTTACCCACAGAGACTATTTGCACCACACCAATTTTGCTGGGATTTTCATCCATTTTTTTCACCATGATGAGGAAAATTCTCATCTGCATGGTCTCTTTTAACCATATTTTTCCTCACTGAGGTACTTGCACTACCTATCCTCAGACTTCAGTAGTTTCAGATTTGTTCATAAAGAAGCTCCTCAGACACATTTTCTGAAAAATTATACTTTAGGATGTGTCT
>VWZN01009790.1:127688-147020 GCA_013396955.1 Regulus satrapa | reverse complement strand
AGATAAATGGAGTAACTTTCCCAGATTTTTTATTCTTTTAATGTTTCTTGAAAAGTAATTTAATCTGTGCATGCCAGGCAATGTTGCAACATCACTTAAGCCAGTACTGCTTTACGCTCATAAATGGAGTCACACGTGACTTTAAACAAAACTCACACCAGTTTTAGGCATAAAGGACCAGGCCCTTGGTTTTCAAGTAGTGGATAATGGCAACGATTTTAAAAAGTGGGGCAGAAAGTACAAACCCTGCTGTCTTTAAAAGACTGACCACAACGGACAACATATTTGCATATTAAAATAGAAAATAAGATATTTTAGAAACAAATCAGCCACAGTATGTGGTTTGGTGTTTTATTAATTGAATTCTGCCCATATTAACAAGTATTACTACTTTTTTTTTTCCTTCAAATTATGCCTATTATTATTTCTCTTATGAAAATTATGATTCATGTTTTAGATTGAGTTGTTTGAACATGAAACAAAAGCAGTATGGAGCAAAACTGCAAAGAATTCTGAATTATTTCCCTCCAGTTTATCAGTACTTCAGGTCACAGTCCACTCACCAATTACCCAAATGGTCTCAAAAGAGCTAATAACTGCTTATTCATCAAAGAGAAGTTTCTGGGCTTCACAAAGCCTCTGTGGCCACATCCTCACTTTAGGCTGCCATGAGCTGTACCATGAACCACAGCATTGCTGGCTGAGCATCACAAAAAGTCAGGGATACGTGAATACTGTAATTTCCCCTCCCATTTTGTGGAAATTCTTCCAGGAAGAAATTCCTTCTACAGGAAGGAATCTCCCTTCCTGGCTGCCCATTCTCCTTTTACGTCTGTGTGTTTTGCTGTTGTGGTTTCCAATCTGCTGGCCTTGCTCAATTTCTCCTGCTGAAAACTCTCATTTCCCCCAATATTTAGGACAGCTGCCTCAGGGGTAATTCAGAGCTCCAAGATTCCTTCCTCTAGGCATCTGTCCCTTGGTTTGGATGAAAGGCTTCTGATTTTGGGTGTCCTGGAGCAGCCCTTGACTGGGGACATTACTTGGCAGAGCTCCAGCCTACCTAACACTCTGAGTAACTCTGGACATGTGCAGCCCAAAAGGTTCAAGTCCCCTGCTCTGGTACCCTTGAGGATTTCATGACTTTGTTCCATACTGCCAGAACAGGCTATGGCCCTGCCAGCTGCTCCTGAGGAGCAAAAGAAGAGCTGAAATCCATCCAGAACAGTGAGAATTCCACTGTTTGTCCTGGAGAGAGCAAGTTTTAGAAAAGGATGCTGAGTCAACTTGGACCTGGGATCCAAACTCTAGGACCATTTCAGCACTAGGTGAAAACATCTGAAAGAATCTCATTTTTAACACCTTGGGCTGTATCTGCTTGTGATTTTGTATCCATGCTGGATTCAGGGGTTGAACATACAGTCCTCCAAAGGGAAGAGAAAGCCTTGAAGTTACGTTATAGCATCACTTGCAGATTGCCAGCTATAAAAAAAATTTAAGTATTTTTCACCTCATAGATTAAACAGCTGCTCCATGAGTTGAAAGTGACCTTGAACAGCTCTGCTGCCTGCAGCCCAGTGTGTTATCTGCTCTTGGCTCCTTTCAATGATTTGGACAGCTCAGTGCCAGAAACTTCACCTCACATTTTCCAGTCAGGCAACAATTAGATCAACCATAAAGCACATTTTCGCTCACTTTTGGCTACCTTGAGAAACACACGTCATCATTTTTTCATCTTTGGACTCTGGCAAGAATGGACAGTGGCATGGTAATATACCAGTATGGTTTATTACTTGAATTTAAAACAAACAGAAAACACCTTTGTGAAGCATCAATTATATTATGATTTGACTATGAAATAAAATATGTTCTTTTAGCTTGCCTAAATATCCAGTCGTATTCCCAGTGAAAGGGTTAATACCTGTATTTCATCCTTTTTTTGGATCAAGTTGTTGAAAGAGGGAAATCTTCATGC
This sequence comes from Regulus satrapa, assembly GCA_013396955.1. Lineage (NCBI taxonomy): Eukaryota > Metazoa > Chordata > Aves > Passeriformes > Regulidae > Regulus > Regulus satrapa. The sequence goes on along the minus strand of VWZN01009790.1, from coordinate 145,048 downwards.
ACCACAGGAACCTGCACTAGTACCCTAATGACAGTATAATTAGAAGTATCATTGTGGTAATGATTCTTTTCATCTGGCAAAAGGCCTTCACAAAAAAAAAAAAAAAAAAAAAAAAAAAAGATCTCTTATTCACTTAGTTTCACCTGTCCATTTTCTTACCTCTGCAATGCTCCTTTTCTAGGTCAGCACCAGAAGTTAATACTGGGTGTTTGACAAGGCTTCAGACTTTGTGCTCATCAAACTAATTAAAGAGAAACACATCCAAAGCCGAGTGAATTATTTTACTTTTTAAAAATGCTGCCCATTCATCTTGTTTAAAGATTTACCTGGCTCAGTGGGTTTGATTAATGAAAAGGACAATGGGGCTCTTGTCAGCGTAACCTGCAGTCACTTGGTTCAGGGTCAGCAGGTTGAGGGAGAGGCCTCCATGTCTATATTTAGTCTCTCTCTACTTTAAAAATCCAAAGAATTGAAACATTACTGATTTTATCATTATGTCGCAGTTTGGAGGAAAAGATGAGAACTGTCTTGGTCTCAAACTTCATCCAAGTATTTTTTGGTTTGTTTCAGTGAAATAGTACACAGCAGGTGCCCCCACGATTGTTCTGGCTGTGGGTAGGTAGGATGGCTTTTTGACAACATCAAAACCAAGTTTAAAGGTGGGGTATGGGCTTCAAGTGAGCTTAAAATATAAATTCCTTTAGATTGCTACTGGGAAAAATTTTCACTAATATATACATTTGCATAAACTCCAAAGGGACAAAGGAAAAACAAATCAAAAGGAGGAGATAATGGTACACATTTAAATAAATGCCAGCGTGGTTATAAAATAATCATAAATTCCTTGATCCTGTAAAAATTTTGGCATACAATGAGCAATAGTATCACAAATCCTCCTATTAACATATTGGAGCTTTGATTCTGCCATAAATTGGAAACCAGATAAATAGCCATGCTCTTATACTTCCAAAAACCAGCAATAAACACAATTTCTGCCCAAAGTCAGAGCGGCAGAAAGACTGATCCTGATCTTTGTTTCAAGATCAGGATGCAGCCTCCCCCTGGCCTGCTGTGTGTCCCTGTCCCTGCTCTCCGTGCTGGCTTGGGAAGGGCTGAGTGTCTGTCCCCGCTGCTGCTGGGAGCTGTTGCCTCCCCGTGCCACAGGCAGCCAGCAGGGATTATAATCTGCCCTCTAGTGATCCGCACAGTTAACATTTGGCAACATTTAATGTTATTTATGCATTACATAATTACACGTTCATTACATAATCGTTTCATTATGCAACAGGGACTGTGCTCCTGCTTTACACCTTTCCAAGAGGCTCTTGAATGCAACTGATGGCCTGAGCATCCAGCAGATTGCTGATAATGATGGGCTGTGATCATTAATAACTCCTTCTACTGATAGGTTTATAGGCATATAAAACACAAATCATGCCAATCGTCCTGGGACAGCTACTGTTGCACAAAGCCATCTGCAAGCACAGGCTGAGGTTGTGCAAAACAGCATCCAGTTGCTTCACTTCAGTGCCTGGGGCCACTGTTTCCAGTTGTGCTCTTGAGCAATAATGCCCAGATCCTCTCCTGAGAGGCTGAGTGAGACTCTGTGACCGATCTGATGAAGCAGGGCTGAAGCACACCTTGGCATCTTCGGCCACAAAGAGGTTTGTGGTTTGGAGGCAAAGGTGTGGTCCCCAAGGTTTAGCCTTGTAAGTACTCTGGGAGGAGTAAAAGCTTTGCTATGGGTTACTGTCCCTTGATTTTAAGAGGGTCTTTGAGGTTCTTTACCAGGAATGAATTGCTTCACGTTGGAAAAGCCCAGGAGTGCATCATGGCAGTGATCAACTGCCCCTCTGCCTCAGGAATCATGAACAGCTTCCACTGTGATCCTGCTAATCCAGTTGGGCAAAAGCAGCAGGTGAAGGCTCGTGGGGGCCTCGGTCCTTAGTTCTGTCTGTGATGTACACAGCTCCCCGAGTCGGAAGAGGAGAGCAAATCCTCCAGGAACACAAGAAAAGGACCATTTTCCACTCCCACCTGAACCCAGAGGAGCTGTGTGTGCCTTGGCCCCAGGTTCCATCTCCCCCAGTCAGCTCTGACTGCAGAACTCTCTCAGCACAGCTCTGCAAACCCACCCTCCTTCAATAGTCACTTTATTCTTGCAAATAAAACACTTCTGGGCTGGCTTGATCATTTTATCTTCCCTATCATCTGGGAAATGCATTTGGATAAAGGGACATTTATTGAACTGTCTTTTATCACACAAGTATTTCTACCAAAGAAAGATTTCCGAGATTCAACTCTGTGTATTTAAAGTGCAAAATTCAAAGAAGTTTTATTGCCAGACTTTAACTTCTCAATAATTATGTCTTAATTGTTCTGCAAGTTTGCATTCCAATTTGTCATACATTGGATGAATTAGCATTAAAAATCCACCTTCCTTCTGCTTAATAAATCGAGAAGTTGTATTTTAAATGCTGCTTTTTAAATGCAGCCATGCTCTAGCATTCTCCCTAGGTTTTTAAATAGGTAAATACTACACTGGCTCTTTGCAAGGGGCAGGGGGAAAAGTATTAAAGAGAGATGAGATTTTTTGGGGGAAAGGAAAGTGTCATCTTTTCCACATAGCAAGTCAGATAGCAAATATAGTCAGCTACGTAAAAGGAGATCAGACACTGAACTCAATTTTTATTGTATTATATTTGAAATACCACTTCGCTTCATCCCCATGAGAGAGTTTTATGCAATCTTTCACACTGTACTTCTGCAAGAGCCATTTGCAACCACGCTGCCTATAGCTTTTCAAGACCTAAATTTCCAGCATAGGGAGGTAAATTTTTCCAGTTTGTCATCAGTCAGAGTGCACCCACCCACTGAATCCTGAACATTTCCTGCAGCAGCTTTGAGATAAAGATTTCCTGATACCTGCAAGCCCCGTAAGAACATTATTGTTTACAAATGACAAATTCTGGTGCCTGATATTCCAGGCAATGCAAAGTGTTAGATCTTCCTTCTTGATATAGTTTCATGTTTCCAGGTGTTAGCTTTTTCATTATTTAAGAGCAGGTAGGAAAGCAAGACAATAAATATTCATAAAATGTCAGACATTCTCCAAAGGGAGACTTTGAGTTAACACAGGCCATAAAGCTCTCACTTTTATTAGGTTTGAAAATGATAGTTATTTGAAGGAAATTATGTCACCACTTAAAATATTTTACCAGAAGAAACTGCTTAGCACCATATCTTTAACCCACCAAGAAAGGAATTCCAGAGAGTTTCCACTACGCCACAGTCTACTGAAAACTCCTGTTAGTATTGCAAAGCAGTGCAGGTAAAATAAGGAGTAATCTTCCCATCCTGGGTCAAGAATACCAAGGCCATCAACACTATTTTTGCTCAGGACCTGCTCCTGGTGATGTGTTCCAAAGCTTCTTGGTGATTACCCATATTACTGCTAGCCCACTTCATGAGGTCCTTTGCAATCCTTCATCTGCTTTGTGAATTCTTTGGATACTCGAGGAGAACCAGGGTCACCTGAAGGCCAGCTCACTTCCAAAACATAGAGCCAGGGTGTGGGGGGACAGGGCACGTGAGAGGGGACTGGAGATTAAACAAAGAGCAGGCATCAGGCAGCAGAAATCACTGTAAATGTGTTCCTGCCCTTGGTAAGATGTGGGTGTAAAACCAGAATCGGTCTCCCTGGGTTTGGATGCAGAATGGGCTCCAGCTCCTGCTAGAACTTTGGGCCTGTGACAAACTCTTGCAGTGTATTTGTTTGAAGTCTGCAGATCAAAGTCAGTGCACAAACCGTGCTGTCGCTTAGACCTTCACAGAGTTCCCAAGCTACTGAAGAACCCACATGGCTGGTGCAAGGAGAAGAATAATTCTCTGAAACAGATTGAAACTATGTCGGTACTTCAGGATTTCACACTGTCATAAATAGATGTAACTTACCTGAATAGCTTTATGACAGCAGCAAGGACCGTTCACCCCTTGGTGGAGGATTCTTGCTGTTTGTACATGTGCATTTTAAAGTAGGATGAACAAAAAAAAGGCACCAAAATGCACTGCTACCCATGTTTCTGACCTCTCAGGATAGGGTCAGGAATCAGCTACACTGCATAGGATATTAGCTAATTAAGAGGTGGAAAGGGACATTTATTCTGTGTGTTATACTGTAATATGTATTTTCTGAGCAGGGACAATCTAACCTCTTTATGTGTTACTATAAATTGCTCTGAACTAGCAAATAAAGTCTGCAGCAGACAGTATTTGCAGCAAGTCTGTTCAAGTATACCATCAAAATTGTTGGTGACACACTGGTTGTGGCAGAGCTGATGGTTTGCCTTTCTGACTTTTGCTGGTTCCTTCAAGAGAGCCATTCTGAAGGCCCCAGATGTTCAGTCTAACAACTCACAGGCCTTATTTGTGTTACAAGCCACTCGCTCTGCAGGACGGCTGTGCTTATTCCTGTAACGACAAAGTCGGTATTTCTTTCAATAACATTCACTTGCCATTAGAAAAATATCCTAATTATGAATTCAGAAGTGACAGATTGTGAGATTCAGTTTGCAAAGATGATGTCACTGGTGGGGAATTGGTGGGTAACCTCCAATTACCTCCTTGAATAAAGACATCAGTGTTGTATCTCGAGAAATAATGGCTAATGATATGTCTTCCAAAAGGAAATAGTGTTATTAATTACCTTACTGTGAACACACCACTTATTGACAGCTTTGAAGGCCATTCATCCAATTAAGTATAATGACTAAAAGCTTCATTTGGCCTTCATGGTTATACAGATGGGCTAAGAACAGAGAGCAAGATTCTGATTTCATTTATAACCTTCATAAATATTCAGAGAAAGTCACAAACACCCATGGAGCTCCCCTGGTTTCTATTGCTGTGATTAGAGTCAGACTGTGGCAGGTAATGATGGCATAGAAAGCGCTGTAAATTGATACCTCTAATACCTTGAAGACTTATTGTTGTGCAATAATACAATCTGTCATCTCTTCTGATTGTTACTAAGCACTTTGCTTCCAAGTACTTTCCTATCAACATTTAGAGGGTTTTGCTTTCCCTAGCTATCGTCCAGGCCTGCTTACATTTCAGTGACAGATGATTTAGTTGCAAACACCTCCCTATATAAGTTACTTCTTACTAACTGCAATTTCCACATTTTTTTCCCCTCCCTCAGATTAATCTAACAATCATTCTAAAAATCATTCATTCGCATTATGCTTTCCCTCAGTTCTGCAGATCTGCTTCTGATTGTATTCACACGCTGTTGTTAAGAGTAACGCAACTGAAGCCAACAGAATTTCTTTGAAGAACAGAATCTGGCCTCATGCATAAAGGATCATTTTCATGGACCCATCTAGGCATCTCTAAAGTCCTCATTAACGTGGCGTTTTGCTGATTAATTATTTTAATGGCTGGCAGGACAAATCCTTGTGCAAAGCACAGCTCAGGTAATGTGTCTCTAGGACAGCAGTGTGGCTGCTCACATTGCTCCTGCCTCCACTGGCTTTTATCTTTGAGCAGCAACAGGTTGCTAGTGACACCTGGTTATCATTTTCACATTTTGGAACATCAAAAAATGCTGACAGACTAAGGTGGCAACAGTTTGCAAGCACTCAGGTAGAACATCAAAGATCTTACTAAAGGTTTAATACACACCAGCACCAGCAACAGTTTTAGATCTACCTGTACCACAGGTCTAATCGCTCAGAAATCTGATACTGATGCTCACATGACATCCAGGAATTGCTTTTTTTGTTAAATGGAAAGCAACATTACAGCCAAATGGCAAAGTGTCTGCAAGCGCTTTGTTTCCATGCAACACTGAGGAGACAAGAAACTCACAACCTTGTAACAGCTGACATTGTGGAATAACTTAATGCTGCCAACAGGTCTTGAGAGAATGCAGAATTATATGTAAATATATCAAGTAAATGTTTTTAAGCGATAGGTCTTCACCTTGTGCAAACAAGTGGCAACAGCAATATTTATCAAAAGGGTGCCTGATGCAAAGAAGTCGGATTAATTGTTTATGCAGAGAGGCATTCAGTCTGCATTGCAATGAGTACAAGCACAGAAAAGAAATGTTTCCAGAAACCACCTCCTTCACGGGAGCAACTGTGAATGAAGTAAACATGGTGGCAGCAATTTAAAGCATGATTTTAATACCTTCTGCTACTTAGCATTGGCTGAGTTCATATGTATTGGGTCTCCTGACACAAGGAATGAGGATGGGAGACTAATTGCTACTAAGCAGGTCAGAAATGTGACCACTTTTTAGATAAGCCTCTCACAAGAAGGTACCAAATTGGAGAAAAACACCCTCTTGCCTGAGTAGGCCTGGAAACCCATCAACTCAGGGACAACATACTTGGTTTGAGCTTGAAGCCAGTAGATACTAATCTATTGCTGCTGTGTTAACTTATTTCTACTCCTAAGGTCTCGTTTTGTGTCAGACAATGCTGCCTGCAAGGTGGGCAAGGATCCCAAGGGTTGGCCCACTTTGCTATTCCTGGCTATTCCTCAGAAGCTTTATCTGGCCCCAAAATTCCCAGGGCAGGGCAACGATTTCTGCTAGTAAGTAAATGGGATGTGGAGATGGATAATCAAAACACAAACAAAACACAAGCAGATGGAAGCAGATGGACCCAAGTGAGAACCTGGATATTGGAGCCCTGCAGAGCTGCAGGGTTGGTTCCACAGCAGGGATTTGCAACCTGGCCAGCCTGGAGGGAGATTCACACTCAGCTGTGGTGCCAGAATTCAGGGTTTATTTGCCTGCAACATCTTCATTTACGGAAGCAGAAGATAATTTCTACGCTGAAACCTTCTCTGAGATTTGAAATGAGCTAAGCAACAGGCGTGTGGAGTGACTTCACTGCCACCACACCCTGTGCCAAATGTCAACAGAGTACAGTGACTGCACAAGGGTGGTGAGACACCTTCCAGCCCCAGGCACAGCTCCACGAGGGATCTCAGACTCCAAAACCAGACAGGGACACGTGAGACATCGCCTTCCCTCAGCTGAAGTGAAAAGCAGTGAAAGTGAAAAGCAGTTTTGACAGTGAAAGCTGAAAAAACGAGCCAAATCAGCATGGCTAGCCCCCCCCGAATAGAAATGTCCTGACCTCTGCATGTGCCATCCTGCTGCCCCAGCTCTTCCCACTCAGGAATATCAGAGCAAACTGAGGAAAGCACCAATGACACCGTTTCATCAACACTTTTCAGCATTTACTTCTCTGATCCTCTGTTTAACCCAGAGCCAAACAAAACCAATGACACCATTCCTTATCTTAAATGGCATGGCTCACACCTGAACTGCTGCAGTTTGGGAGATGCAAAGTTTAATCATCCTGGAGAAAACCTGAAGAGGACAAGGTCGCTGTGCTCCATGACTCATGCCCTAAGCAAGACTGTCTCTTGATCCTGAGATTGGTTACATTTCAGCAGCCACACAAAATGAAGAAAAAACTTTCAAAAGCCCCATAAAATCACTTGGGGAACTGCTTTAAATGGTTCAACTCACATACAATCAAAACTTATTCACAAAATGCAAACAAAAATATTTTTCAACAAGGCCTCTAATTATGACAGTTGCTATGATGAGTAAAATAAAATAACATTGTCAATTAAAATCTAATTTCTCTACAGTATCTCAATACAGGGCCTTGTTTTATAAAGCTTTTTAATATTGAAATAGTAGTGCCAAATTTGTGGGGTTTTGTTTGTCTGGTTTTTGTTTGTTTGTTTGCTTTTTGTTATTAAAGGTAATCATAACTACAAGAGTAGTACTCTTTTTAAGAGTACAAGAGTGGTCTTTTTTTAAGAGTAGAAATTAAAGTTAGAAAATACATGATAAAATTTAGGGCTGTGTCCACAGTACAAAGAGACGAGTGTAACAATTTTACCTTCCACAGTCCACAATACTAAGGCAAGCTTTATGTAGGCTTTCAATTTCTCAAACCAAGTCACTATCAAAGTACCTTTGTAGCAAGAAGGGATGGATCTGGAGAAAATATTTTAAGTGCCAGTGTGCATGAAGAAGAAATCGCTGATAACAGCAATGTTGCCAACCAAAAATTACTGAACTCAGTCTCTATACACAAAGACCTCCATAAAAATGAGGTTGAAAGCAAAGCATAGGAGAAAGAATCACATTTCATGTTATACCAGTGCATGGCATATTTATCATCTGTGGCAGGTGTTAAAGCATGGCTGAAACAATAGTGTTGAAAATATATTCCAATAAATTATCTCTATTGCATCACTGAGGCAGAAATTAAAATGAAAAAAAGAGAGGCAAAATTAAAAAATTTGTCAGAAACACATTAAAATAAAATAAAACCAGTGCTCTGTTTAATGTTCTTGCCCTGAGAAAATCTCCCAGTGGAGTCAATGAGAGATTATCTTGGGCAGGGAGTACTGAGCTGGCCTTAACACATTAAAAGATAAATCATATATAGCTGATGCAAGTTGGGAGGGGAAATGTTACGGGAAATGTTTATCTTTTCCAAATCTTTCTTGAGGGCAGTGTTAAGAAAGGTGGATGTGATTGAAGCATAATGTCATTACTTGCCAGAGGAAATACAGGATGTTAAGAGGCTGATTAAGCTGCCTTCACAGCGCAAGCGTGTGGCCCCAAATTTGTATCATTTTAACTTTTTGTCTTCTCAAGTTCTGCAAGTGCAGAGGCACAGGTAAACTCAGAAGTGCACCCACTGCAGGTAGAGGGTGAGATGGGAGCTTGTGGGACACAGAACCAGAGCACAGCTGAACTTCCCGCAAACACAGGGAGGGTCAGCTCCAGGAATTTAACTTAGATCCATGCTCAGCTAAAGGTAGCTGAGGGCAAATTATGGCCCCTTCAGTCAGAGAAACTTCATAGCAGTATTGCTTTTGTCAGTGTTGCTTGGGCTTGCACTGAATTTCTTGATGTGAAGAACAGCAGCTGGTCTAAAAGCACACATTTATAATCTGCTCTCTATGAGCTGTAAGATTTTTTTTATGCTTCAGGATGGACCTACTACTAAATAAGTATTTTTATGCTTTGTAACTAACACTTTTATTTGGTTTACAAAACAAAGTTCTCACCCTTGCTTGTCAGTCTTTCCATTTCAGGCTGGGGCAGCACTCCTGGAATGCAGCAGAGCACGACTGGGGGCTGCACCTTTGCTCCATGCAGGGAAGTTTCCCAGGAGCAGCACCCAAAGGTTTGAGGAAAACCTGACTGCTCCAGCACAAAGCACCAGAGGCAAATACATGCTTGCCAGCTCATGCCTCTTAAAACTGTAAAAACAGGCTGTTCCAGACATGTATCATGAGATTCCCAACCTTGCTGACACCTCAGTGCCTGTTGGAACACCAGTGAACAGCATCATTACTCTTAAATTCATTAGTAAGGTCGCTTACTCTCAGGTGGAAAGGTGTGAGTATACCCACCTGCATTAGAGAGAGTCCAGAACTTCTCCCAGTGCCAGAAGGAAACAGCATTATGGCAAAGTTATAGCAAAATTTTGATTAAAAAATTTTAAGTATATACATATATAAAGTTAAATGCTCCAAAGCTGAGAAATAACAGAATTAGTGTTGCCTTTTTATTCACATCTGATTTTTTCTATAGGATGTACTGTGAAATTAAGAGCTGAAGTTACACTCCTTACCCCAGCCCTCTGAGTCGGCAGGAAGAGTTGAGCTTTAAAGACTCATTTCTTAGAGACATTTACAGGCTCTCATCTGTCTCTGTGTTTCATACTTCTTAACTATGTTACAACATCCACACAGTCGAATTGGTGCCTTGGCCTCAGCAGTGGATGCGGAAGCTCAAACCCCACAGTCTGTTTGGATGGATGGAGGAACAAACAGATTTGCATGGAAAGGAAAAAGGTGTGACACATATTTGAAGACTATCACACTGGGAGAGTGCGGATCTTGATCCAGGAGACTCAGACTGCAGGGCACATTTGAATTGTATTTTACTTCTCCCAGTCCCCATGGCTATAACCTCTCCATGACAGCTGCCAGTGTCCCTGCAGGCTTCTCTCCTCTTTGTATTTACAGATTCTTACCACACCCCTTTATAAACACCTGCTTGGGCACACCAGGTCCTAATTAAGCCTTTTAGAGCTCTCCATTGCAGAGTCCCTGAGATCTGCCATGGAGGGGTAACTTACAAACAAACCTGATCCTCTTCACAGGGACCATCCAGAACAGAACAGCAGGGCCAGAGGATGATTTGCTGATTATGTCCCCAGCCTGAAAGATGGTGGCTTTGGCTCAGTTTTCCTTCTTCATTACAGTTTTCTGCATGATTTGAGGCAAATCCCCAAAGCCATCACCTGCCAAAGGATGCAAGTGCAGAAAGCAAGTTGTAAAAACAAAATGTAGGCACTGGGGCACTCCTCAGGTGACACGTGCACCCATGTTTTACACACTGAGGAATCCTTGATGTTTTTACATCACCCTTGAGGGCTCAGTGCCCAGCTCTGATACTGTGCCAAGACATGAGTGGCACTGCCTTTAGCACTGAACGTTCATCTTGCAGCTTGAAGGCATCAAACACGGTCATCACTGCATTAGAGCTGAGACCCTGCCTCCAGCCTTCACCAGCTCTGTACTTCCCGTGCTTTCTGCAGTGCTGGAAAAGCTGTAGCTACAAAGTGGAGTGTCCTCGTGCCCAGGACGACAAGAGCCAGGGGAAAAAGCCTCTTCCTGGGAAGCAGATGGTTTGGATCCCAATACAGTCATGCAGAACAGGACAGAGAACCTGAACTTGTTACAGCTTGGCCAAGGCTTCTAATCACTAATGTGTTTTTTATCCTACTCACATTCCCCTTTCCCTTCATTAAAATTAAATTTTATAAAGGCCAGTATAAATTGCATTTTTAAAAGGAACTACAGAAGCATTTTAATTAGAGAAGAGAGTTTAGCTGCATTATTATTTTGTGTGCTTGTGTAATTATACACAAAATGGTAATAGACACACATTATTTTGGCCAAATCAATCAAAATACCAGCTTCAACACATCATAATGTCCTTAGATTCATTTGCATCAAAGAACAGCCTGCAGTATATTGCAAAAGCCCTTTTCCACATACTCCAGTGAATGTAAGAAAACTCAATAACCACAAACAAAGTGTGTGGTGCCAATTAAATATTTTTAAAGTGAATCTTGAGAAACAGAAGTGGTGTAATTTTCGTGCTACAGGGTGCATTTATGCTGCTTGATTATCAAACCCTTTATTCCATTTGCAGCAACAAAGGTTCCAAAATTGGAGTGCACCCACGGGAACACCGTTTACAAGATTCATTCAGTGATGTATCAACAGTTCAAGTCCACGAGGTACAGGAGAACATTGTAGAACATTCACAGTTCATAAACCCTCATATAACAACTGCCAAGCCCTATAATATCTTGCTTTCAGAAGAACAATTCACTCCTTTATACATCAAACAGCAATTTTCCAAACTGCGGTAATTTTATATGCAATGATAAGTGTGGAAATTAGCCCGATAGTTTCTCAGGAAATGTAATGCAAAGGAACTCCCTAAACTTATTGCACCTTTTTCAATAAGCATGTATTATTTAAATACTTAACTATAATTGCATTTCTTTGGAAAAACTGGGTACCCGTGCTCTTGACACAGGCACAGGTCTTTTTCTCCCAGGATTAGTCTCAGTGTGGTTTGCAGGATTTACCATGACTACTTATAATCACTGGTTGAGAAATTGACAGGCAAAGTATTTTTTCCAAGAAAAGTACTTTGTAGGGCTTAAGAAACAGATACCTTGGTAATCGAATTCAGAAAGGGAATGCTCACACATGTAAAGAAAGGTCATTGTTGGCTGAAGTGTGACAGACCTCGTCCGTATTAATTTATCCTGACTTGATGAAAATCCATGACTTCCCCAAATTTTGGACTGGCTCCTGACAATTGCAGATCCCAGCCAAATATAACAAGCTTTTCCTACGGTGCCTTTCAGGGTGACCCATTTGGGATAATAACCTTCACAAAAGCGCAGAGTGTAAAACTTAGGAGTTCTTCCTGACTTGAACAGCTCCAAGGAATGAGACCAGCAGCAATTTGAACCCTGATTTGCATAAGGCTTTGTGATATCTTGCAGCATCAAAATAAATCCTCCATTTTTTAAATTACTGTAACCCTAAGTGCCCTAAGTCTTCCTTAGGGCACAAAAATTAGTCCATCAAACCCAAATTAGATAGAGTCCATTTCAGAAGGAGCCATTTTTTGCTGGACTTTAATGATTGAGGAATGCCCCAAAAGCTGGATTAGGTATCTTAAATTACATATTCTTTGTTCTATTTCCCACTTGAGTAACAAGTAATGAGTATGAGTAACAAGTAATTTTTAAATGTTAAATTTTTCAGAAGTCTTTCAAAAATAGCTACATTTACTAAATCCACAGTATTTAAAAAATTTTAAATTAGGAAATAGTCACACAAATTTTCTTTAAACTTTGAAACAAGTAAAGCTACTAAGTTATTTGAAGTCCTGGCTAAATATCTGTATCAGATAGTCGAAGTCTAATCCACATTTTGACAATACTATCCCTTTCTATTGTGTAAAAATGCCTTCCTTTTACCTCAGTTTATTCCACTAGTTCTGATTAGTAATTAGCTCATCCACAGCTGAGAAAAAAAATCAAACAGGAATTGCAAAATGGAAGAGATATTATTTTCTTCTTTCTCTCTGTATATAACAATACAGTGTAAGAGGGAGAGATTTATCATCTCTAAAATTATGACAGATAAGGATGAATGTAAGTAAATTGATTCAATTTTCTAATTAAATACAATATTCCCTTTGTTTAATAATTGAATTCAGATGAATTTATATTGTTTTCTTATATATCTGGCCTATCCAGGATAATTTATTTCAGTAGCAGTAAGATTAATTCCTAGATTTTATATCCACTGGAATTATAATTTATACATAAATGAGGATATAAACATAATCCAGCCCATAATAAATGCAAATAGAAACAAATCTATACAAGAGCCTAAATAATAAATACAAGATAAAGCCTGACCTATATATAAGCAAGTTATGGCAGCCTTAAAGGTGCTCTGCTTGTTTATCCATATTGTTTAAGTTACTTTTTTTATTATTTTGGTTTAAATCAACTCACCATGGCTTGGTCTTTCCAGGCTGCATTGCAGGAGCCTCGGTGCTCCCCGTGTGCTGAACTCACCATTTTGCTTCTGTTCCTGTTGCAGAATTTTCCATTTTTCCCTCCTTAACCTCATTCTCTACCATACTTTAACTATGCCATTTACACTTTGTTAACAAGCAAAAATTTGGGGATTGGTTCATAAGAGTTCAACGATAATATTTCCATATACATTTTATATGTCAGTGATTTTTGCTAGTCCAAGGAATGCATTGCTTACCATACACCACACACAGAGCTTTAGTGGATACCAGAATATGATGGTCCAAGGTGCCTCCTGAATTTATTCAGGAACTTGTGTTCAAATAGATTTTAGTTCTGTCAGCCCAGCTCCCTTTGTATCCTCTGACTCTTGGGTAAACACCAATTAGATGTTAACCTCACAACATTTTATATTATTTCCCAAATTCCAGATTATTATAATTTGTATTTCTCTAATATCAGTAGGTCAATCAATAAATTGAATATTCCATGTTGTAATCTATAACTAAATCTGTTTATAGGCCCTGGGTGACTTTTAATTTTTTTCTCTCTTATTTTTTTTAATAAGAACTTTATTTGACACTATATTCAGATAAAGTTTTATCCTTTTTACAAGCTTCCATTTCTAACCTGAACCTTGAAGAATACAGAATCATAGAGGATTGTATTATTTTTTATAGACTCATTGTTGTCTTTATTGCTACAATAATAATTTTGCTGCTAATATTGCTTGGCTATTTTTCATCGGAATAAAAACATAAAACTCAATAATATGTTTTTAGAGTCCATATTAGCTTTCATTAAATTTGCTCTTAGATTTCTGGAAGCAGTAGTCAGTTTTAACTCAGTATAGATACAATGCCTACTTTTACACATCTCTGGGAAGTTCTGCAAAGTTTGATTTGAGTTCATTATTGAGGTCAGTATTATCAGCTGACTAGAAGATGATGTGAATCCATTCCTGTTCCTGACAAACACAGTCCTGTTAACATAAATAGGTCATTGTAAAAGTATAATGGACTGCAAGGGGTTTTGTTTGTTTTGTTTTTACATCTTCAAAAATGGTACCCAGTGCAATTCTGCATTTTGAGATTAAAAAAACCCCAAACATGAGAGCCTGGTTATGTTCCTGTGAAGAAACTATTTAATTAGCACAGATTTCCTGGAAAGGTGATGTTGCCTGAGGATATGGGAGGCTGGACTAGATGATCCGGTCTGAGATCCCTTCCAGCCCGAATTATTCTATGGTAGACATCCCATCCCAGTGAGTCACCAGATATTTTTAAAAATGACTGGGAATTTCTTTCCCCGCGAGTGTTTTGGTCATGAAAAAAAATTACTCAGCTCCCTTGATTAGACTTGCTCGTGGCGTTACTGTCTCTTCTACAGTGGACATGAAGAAGAGAGATGCTTCAATTCAACTTTTTCTCCTGTCTAGGGCTGTGTCCTTGTCTTCCCAGGGGCAGCTTTCCCCAGCGCCTCACCAGACTGACTCCACGGGGAGAAGAGGGAAGTGCTCTCGACGTGGCAGATCCTGGAGGGGAAGGAAAAGCTGCTGATGTAGGAACAGCTCAAACCAGAGGAGATGTCTCCGGGCTAAACAGCATCCCAAGATGAGAGAAGATCCCAGAGCGTGATAGAAGGAGCCAGGGTTTGAACTGAATTCTTTTGTCAATGATTCAAAGGAATTTAAGCAATATTTACAAATACATTTTCCTTGCCCAAGGAAAGTTAAGTGTTCGGGGCAGTAGAACTGTTGCAGAATTAACTGGACAGCAAATTCCCAGGCACTCAGCTGATTACACAGATGCACAAGACTTTCCTTCCAGGTGCCTCAGCCCTGCTTGGTAGGAAACTTCACTGCCAAAAACACTTGAACAATTCCTGGAGCAAATTTGTCAGTTTCGAAACTCAGTTTCTGGATTTTTTGAAAGAGAAATGCTCTGCAAAAGCAACACATCAGGTTTTTATCTTATCCTTAAGATATTTACAATAACTATTTATTCAAATGGCAAAAATCCCTTTTAATTACGTATATTTTCTAAAAACTTCAGAGCTCCACTAGTTTTATGAGTCATTTGTTAGAAAAGACTGAGGTTTTTAAGAGGATCCAGCTGTAACTTGCCCTGAGCACTGTATGAATTCTTCAGTAAGTACTTGGGACTGAGTGATTGAAGAAAAAATACCCAGTAGTTTTGTTTATCAATGCAAAAACTTGTTTAAACATATTCAGAACTGTGTTTCTGCTTTTGTTGAGCATAATCTCTCTGTTTCTCCAATTACGGATGCTTTCATACAAATGCTCAAAATTATGAAACCATACACCTCAGATTCACAGAGAACTGGAGAAAATGTCACGGGGGTAAGTTCTGATGTTTTGTGAAGTAGGAAGACTACAACATCTCTCTACAGTGTCTTGCTTGGGGATAAGTTCTTTAAAAGAATAGCACATGATGTTCTTTCACCCAGAAAAAAAAAACCCAAAAAAACCAAAAAAACAACCTTTTTTTGGCAAAATAATAACCATCCTAACTTCCACACAGATCCTCCAAGTAAACTGAGTTTGATCTCTTCATTCCCAGCCTTTCTGGGAACTTGGCACCACTGTGTGTTTGTGCATTCCAATTATTGGAAAGAAAAGATAAATTAAAAATTAGGGAAAGCTAAGATCTTCTTTTAAGAACTTCCAAAGAAACACCTAGCTGTGATGGTGCTTGGTTTAAATATTAAGAACACACACAGTAAAATCTGCTCTGCTGTAGTGGGTCGCTTGATGTGCCTCAACTGATTTATTTTTGGATTCAGAGGAGTTGTCTCCGTGTTCTGCCTCTGCGAGCCAATAAAATGCAGCGAGGCTCCAAGTGGCTCCCAAACCTCGTGCTGGGTTTGCTGCCCTCACTGAAATGCACTTACTAAACATTCCTGGGATAAGCGTTCTCCTTTGCAGCTCCTAACCTCAAAAGGAAAGCTCTTATTCCAGATTGCATTGTTCTCTCTCAAGATAAGGGGAGAAACAAAAGAGAACCCCCCCGAAATTCCTCTGGTATTTTTTACCCAGGCAACCTCCCAGGTCCCGGTGGAGACTCGAGGCTGTAACTCAACACACGATTTTGCACGACCCATCTTAAATTGCTGTCTCCTCGTGTTGCTAACCCTGGAGTCTGACCTTGGCTTTAATTTTTAAAAGTTTACTTTGCTGAGGCTTCTCCTCAGCTTCAGTGATACTCAAAACAACGACGGAGCAGCTAATAACTACAAAGTGGGAAAACAACAGAGCAGTCATCAAACTTTTTGTTCTCAGATACCGTTTTAGACACCATTGATATGAGGAACAGAGCAGGATTTAAATGTGCTTTGACATGGGAAATGATACCAGGGAAGATAAATGTTTTAAATCAAACTCTGTTTAAGATAAGCACAGCATACAAAGTAGCTACTTGACTCTTGATTTAAAAGTGCATTTATTCTGATACATACTTAAATATACAGAACTGTCTCTGGAAAATAATTCCAGTGAGCTATTAGATGAGTAATGAAAACAAAAAAACACTTGGGTTGAATGCCATTTTATTTGTTATTATTCTTCAATTAGTTTTTACAACTTGCAGAAGTTCAGGCTCTGTACTTACTTGAAGCCAAACACAGGTACAGGTGCACCAACATGTAAAGGTGTTATCAAATAGCTGAAGGAAAAGCTGATATTCACAACTTAAGCTTCCAAATCAACATTTTTGTCTGCTTAGCTGTGTGCCAGGAGAAGAAAAAGACTCAGAAAGCAACAGACTGATACTATTGCCAACTCACAAAAATCCTGGGCTACAAACACCTTGTGTTTAGTGCAACTTTAATATCAGACAAGCCAAAATACTTCATTCCCAAGGAGCAGGGTTTATGTTTAGCCCTAAATCTTCCTCTTTGTCAGCAAGACTAATTGCTACTTTGAAAACAGGTGGGCTAAGGGGTCCAATCCTCTGGATCTAGTATAGCCATAAAACAGGAGCAAAGTGGGAATAACTCTAAATATTGGGATTTAGTAGCCTTTTAAGCACTTTTTGATCTGGTGTAATGCCAAATTTGTATGGTAATGCCAAAGTAAAAAAACCAAAACCACTTATTAAGGATTCCACAACTTTATACTTAGTAAGGGTCTGGATTTAAAAAAAA
>VWZN01009790.1:88953-127655 GCA_013396955.1 Regulus satrapa | reverse complement strand
AAAAAAAAAAAAAAGCTTTGCACAGAACTGAGCCCCCTGAGATTTGCTGCTCATGAGTAGTGGTCTGATAAAAAGAGCTTCCATGTTTTTTAGCAGATATGCTGCCAGCTTTTCTCAGAGGAAGCAACAGGCATTGTAACCTCCAAGCCCGCATCAAAATAAACACATTTTATACCTGTGGGAAGCAGGGGGGTTCACCATTCCAATAGCCTAAATAATTAATATGCAGCAGTAGAGGGAGCTGACAGATGAGGTATTAGGCAGAAATTGCTCCCTGTGAGGTTGGTGAGGCACGAGCTGGGGCTGCCCCATCCCTGGAGGTGTTCAAGGCCAGGCAGGTCTAGTGGAGGGGGGGATGTAGATGACCTTGGAGGTCCCTTCCAACCCAAACCATTCTGTGTTTCTGTAGTACAAGCTGGTACAATGCACAGATAACAATAATCCAAGTGGGGTGCTGAGCTCCTCTCCTGTGCAAACTGCAAGGGCTACAAACCTAGGCTAGCAATGAGAAAAAAGATGAAATCCCACATATTTTAGAAAGTGATCTTACCCCTCAGTAATTCTCAATGTGCTCTAACGAGAAAACATTGCTTTCTAAAATATTTCAGAGAAGGCATCACTTTGTACCTGGGACTGCAGTGAGTGGTTACTCCAGCTGGCCAGCACCATGCCAGTAACTCTTCCCAAGCCACAATGTCAGCTGCTTGGTATGGGGATTTACTGGGGGAAGGACAGCCCCAGGACATCACAAAAAGCACTCCTGGCAGAAGACCACCACAGCACTGAAAGATTTTAATTGTAATAATAATAACAACTCTGATAACCTGGTATCTCCCCTTAATAACTGCATTACACTGCTTATATGGCAGTCTTTGAACAACTCCACTAGCCTTTAGTCAGAATAAAATCCACAATTTTTCTTTCCAAGTCAAGTCCAAGGTAGAATCAAATAAAGAAGATGGGGGGATTTTTTCTTTGGTTTTTTTTGGTTTTTTTTTTTTTTTTGGGTTTTTGTTTGTTTGCCTTTGTTTTTGTTTTTTTTTCTTAATCCACTGTTGTCCAAGGGCTTGTACATGAAACAATTTACTTTGGAAGACAATCTGTGTGATTTTTTTCCCAGGCACTGGGAAAACCTGAGAAACCTGTTACTGTTTGTGTTCACAGCATCCATAACTCCTGAAGAGCAATGTTTTACTGCAGCCAGCCAGTCATTGCCTCCTGGAAGGAAGCAGTTATTGCTTCTCATCCCCTGCCCCTGGAAAACTCAACAAGCTCATTCTCCACCTTTTATATTCTGAGAGAGCTGCTGTTCCCTTCTATGGCTACCTTACATATTCACATTTGATCAATCTTCAACACAGTGACCACCCAAAGCCCTCCTCTCCCTCTAAAATTAACAGCTCTCTTTCCAGCTCCCAATTGCTCCAGACCATCTTTGCTGAATGGTTTCCTCCAGCTATTTCTAAACATCTTAAAGTCTTGTGACTTTGAGCGATGCCATGATTGTGAGAGAGGCTTAGGTTTCTCACAGAACTCTCTCTTTTTTCCAATGCCAGCTTTTTTAAACATGCTCTCAACCACAAAGCACAGCCTTCTACTCAGTTACAGCAGCTGTTTTTTCCCAGTCTACATGTTTCTGTGAAGGATTCAGGGAAAAGCTCCTTATTCAGGTCTCTTCTTTATTCACATGAACTGCCTAAACTAATGAATCAGAGCTGAATGTTCTCACAGCTCTAAGTCGGATGAGGAAGACACTGCATGTATTTAACAGAACACGCCCTCAGACTTGGCAACTTCCCAAACAAGTCAGTGATGTCCCACATGACACAATCAGCAAATATTACCTTTCATTTTGAATGCTCTCTGGCTAACACAGTAAGCCCAGACAGGAATTGCAAAGGTTTGTGGGCATGCAGACAAAGAACATCCTGGGCAACCCATCCTGACTGATATTTGAAATTCTTCTGCTAATTTGCTTCCCTTCCCCTAGGACTAAAGCCACTTTCTGGTCTTAGGAGGACACGTACCTTACTCAAGAAATCTGTTCTCACCTTGCCATTTATTCCACTGTGGTTTGCTCTGTTTAGAATGTGGCTCTGAGTCATCCTTCCAAAGTTCACGATAGTTTTCCAATGAGCTCCTCAGAAACTTGCTTTGATCCCACTTTTGGCAGTCAGCTCTCGTCACATATTTCATTTGTTACTTTAGACCTAAGGCCCCGTCCAAACCAGCCCAAGAGCAAAGAAGAGGAACAGCCTCCAAATATGGTCAGAGCTAAGCCAGTTTCTGGAGTAGTTTAACACATGGGCGTGCGTAAGAATGAGGAGAACTGGAACAAGTTTAAATAATGCTCTAAATAGACCGTGGTGAAATGTTCAGCACTTAAAACTAAACAGAAAATCCTGAAACAGATAAAGGAATAACCATGAGCCTGTCAGCAAATATAACTGTGGTGATCAACTCCAGCAATAAAATCCTGCTTAAACCCTCTGAAATCATATCCAGTGAAGAAAAGGTTAAGGAAAAGACCCTTACCAAGTATTTGGTTTATAAAGAGCTAATAAAGTTTATACCATTAAACTCAACAGATGAGGTTTTTCCCAAAGCAATTGTACTGGACAGTTATAATAAAAATACTTCCCAGAAAAACTACTTTTTGGTATCCACCAACTGAATCTTAATTCAGATCACACAATTCTTTTGCTTTTAATTAAGATTATTTCATTTCTCCCCACTATTGATGGATGTTCCTTTCATCAGTCTCTCAACTTCAAATTCACACTATTTCACAGTGCTCTCTGTGTGGATTATGAGGCCAATTACAAGAGGGTCTCAAACAGCAGTCACATTAATCAAGTGAAATGTTACATGCATTGTAGCCAAATAAATTCTGGCCACTAAGAAAAAAAACTCATGAAAGTTTTTGAACCTGAAAATAGCAAAAAATAGGAAGTTTTCAATCTGATCCTGGACACATAAACAAGCCTGGTGTTCACATCTACTTCACAAACACCAAAAAGCCAAGACCACATCTCACAAAGCATCCACATTTTGTAACTTGGTCCTTACGAGTAGTACCCAGCACCTGCTGCAAACAGATCCCATGCAAACATTCCAACATTCTTGTCCTTGAGTTATTAAAAAAAAGCAAATCTGATGTTATCCTGTTGGATAAAAGCGTGCCTGAAGCTACCTACCCCAAGAGAGCTCTGCTGCAGTTCAACACGAAGGCTTGCACAAATTTTTAGGAACACCTTACCTCTTCCAGAGCTCATTTTAACTTTTACAAAACACAGAAGAGCCCATCAGATACTATGGCTTTGTGTACTTTGAAAAATAGTAATTTGAAGTCTCACAATATACCCTTACAATTTAAAATATGTAACTGTGGTAGCTTTTGGATCATAACTATAAAATATTGGAGCACATATCTATAAAGGAATTAAACTATAAATTGCATGAACACTTCAAATTGTTTCCTGTTATAGAAGTTTAATTATTTAGTTTAAAATAGCATGTAAAAACTCCTTAAAAATAGCATATTTAAAATGCTTATCCAAATGCAATTGCTATGCACAAGGCAAGTCTTTTCTTTAAAAAAAAACCCTGACATTTTTTATTTTGTGCTTCAGTGTTCCTTAAAAATAAGAACTAAGTAATCTACAATTAGCAAAATATAAGCATATTTAAGCTATGAATTATAAGTTAATGAAATAAGCTGCTTTAATGGGAAAACATTTTATTAGGAAATGGAAAATACTCATAGCTGGAGAGTCAGCAGTTGCTTTTAAAGGATGCAATTAAGCTGCCATTATTTTGGCAAAGCCCTGGTCTCAAAGAGGCAGATTTTCCTAATGCATTGTAGAAGTCCTTGGCAAATTACACAACATTCATTAAATCTAAATGGAGACCCTTGATGTCTCCCATAAAGATGTCCCAGGGAGTCAATTTTCAAGGAATTCATAATGTGAGCGGCAAGTTATCGGAGGAGACATTCAGCACCTCGGAAGGCCCCAGATGAATGATTCAGAGGAGGTGAACTGACACATCCTGGCCACTCCACAAGACCCCGAGCCTGACACCCTCTTCAAGAAACAGCAGAGGAAACCTGGCCAGCACCAAATCTCCTCAGACACTTCCTAACCTTCCTAGGAATGTGCGTTGTTCAATCCCAATTTAATGCCAAGTGTCAGCAGGGCTGAAAAAGCAGAAGTGACAGCACTGCTTCTGCCCAACACCTGTCCCCCACCTAAACCTTTGAGAATTCACCCCTCTTACACTGCCACTTTTTGGGGGGTTTTCAGCCTGCCAATAATCTTGTTAGTGAGGGATGATGTGTTATCTCCTCCTGTCACAAACAGAACTTGGCACAGTGCTGGGCAAATAGATCCCTTAGAATCAGACTCCTAGTCCTACTAACTTCTTATTGCTGTTGGTTTTTTGGATCCCGAGCAATGGAATCTCCCCAGGGTTGCTTCTACTCATTCCCCACGTCACACAGCAGACACTGTTTGGGCTGAAACAAAGAAAGTACATCCCACAAAGTTTTTCCCCTTTTTAGTATTCAGCTTCATTTAAACATTGCATGGCCCTAAAACCTTTTTAAGCTGCTTACTTTTAAAGTATAAACATGTCAGTGTTTAGCCACGGAGGGTACTTTTCTGTCCTAAATCATCATCCATTTATCAAAGATGGATCTACATTACTAAATGCTGTAAAAACACATTATAAATACATTGCAATAATCCCCGTGTAATAGCCACTGGCTTCCAGCACTGAATATACTGATATTTATATAAACATTACACAATCGATGCCACACAGTTTCCAGGTTGGGCTGCACTCGCTGTGGTAGCCTTCTCTCATAATTACTCAATAAGTAGTACAGAAAAAGCAGCTTCCTTTAGCAGAGAGCCTTATTCCTGACTCTTATAAACAGCACTATTACAAAACAATAAAAAACCAAAAAAACCCAACCAACTTTTAATTCATTAATCCAGAAAGAAATGTACTTTTAAAATCATAATTTAGAACTTTACAACCATGGCCATTCTTGCACAAAAGGGCAACATATCCCAAGTGAGCTGCAGCCAGAATTTGTACAACCCTCCCATAAAAACAAATAGGGAAACGAAATCCTGATTTTTACTCTCTATGGTTCCATTAAAAACTAACTTCAATAACAGCAACTGGAGAGAGAATTGTCCTTAATAATAGTTCTAGTTTACATCTAATTTCAATCATTCTTTAACTCCTAAATTATATTTAAAATATCCTTGAAAGTTTTTATTAGGGGGTTGAGATGGTCAATAATGAAAACTCCAAAAACAATTTCATGCTGGGGAAACTGGAAGCTGTTTAATCGAGCTGGGCTCTCCTATCATCAGCAGGACTGTGGCTGGTATCAGCTAACAAACATTATGCCTGTGAGCGAGGGAAATGGTGTGGCTCCCTTTTCAAACGGGCACAGGAGCTGAGATTCATTACCAGATGTGAATTACAGATGGCAACTGGTATTTAACAGGCAGTGTGGTGCTTTCTGAAACCCGCCCTCCCCGCCTGTCCTCACTGCTCAGCTCTCACACACCAGGACAGCTGCAAAATCCGTGAGCCACGGGGAGACACAGCTGATGGGAGCTGCACAAGGCCAGGACAGCTCACAAAGCGGCCGTGAATTCCCACAACCACCACGCCTCATGGACACCTCCAAGAGAAGAAGCCCTTCTAAGCCCTGTAAGTCCATAGATTTATTGACAAAGGACCTGCTCACCGAGCAAATGAACCGTGAGGGAAGGAATCACACCCCTGCAGAATTCAAAGCTCCAAGAAGCTGGGTGCAAGAGTCACAATTCTTCTCCCGAAGCAGGACTGCTCTCCACACCTCCTCCTCATCCAGAAAACCTGCTGCTGTCAGGGGACAGACTTTGCTGTTTTGCTGCTTCGTGGAAGAGGAGAAAAACTTGTGGGAGCATTGAAAAAACTCCTTCTGGGCGATGGAGGAGGATGCTCCAGTTCTCTGTCATTGTGGCTGGGTTTTTATTCTGTCAAGCATTATGAGAAATATGCGACATGTTTTCCGTATCAGGATTTGCACAGTGTTTGTTCTCATGCCCAATGCTGTTCTGGCCTGCAGTGACAAAGATCTCCTGGTAATATTTGCACAGCCATGGCATCAGAGGTACAGTGCATTTAAAGGGATTGCAGGTACCATGCTAAAAAAGATAAACACATTAGGACATTTAGGAATACATTTTTTTTTTTTACTAATTCTAAGTTTAGGACACTCCTGAAGAGATCTCCCTTGATGGCTACCCTGCAAACATCTGGGCTATTCATTTAGAGCTGTTCTAAGGAAATGCCCCTCTCTGTGGTCTGAGAGCCTTAACACCATGGAGTTTAGGAGTCACGTGCTTTGCATGACACAGATTAATGTCACAATTCAACAAATACTGCGGTAGTGCATTGCAGCGCTTTATTAGTGTTAGACATGCAATATTTATTTAATGAACAGAAATTAAAATATTAAGATAACATTTTGATCAAATGAAAGGATCTGAAGTTGCAATAATGGAACAAAAATAAAGTTTTTCATGCATTCTAGGTTTATAGTTCTCACAAGTGCATATAGTTATGATTCTGTACCATTATTAAATGTAGACAAACTACCATTGATTGCACAAGACAAAATAAAACCCTTAAGTTATAAGTAATGTTCCTATCTTTTACAGACTTCCTATATAACCTGGATCTTCAGCTTTTTTTATAATACACTGTAATACAAGACATCTGGAAGCTTCTAAGATGAATAGGAATGGCTCGACCACTTGTAACATACAGTGGCTTCTTCAACACAGAAATTATAAAAGAAAAAGCAAATGCCCACCATGCTTTAAGAGACTGTGACCTTTTCAACAGAAACAAATCTCAAACCCCTTCATAAACAGATTAAAGTGCTACCTATTGCATATTAAACACTTCCAGTGACTGTATCGAAATTTTAAAGTTATAAATCCCTGAAAATAGGGTTTCCTACTGAAAGTGCTGACAGACCCTTAAATCTAGCATCATGAACGCAGCCCTGCTATAATCCTTCAGCAAGTACTTCAAAGAAGGGGAAGCTAGTCAACATGCTCTAAAGTCACCCTTGTAAAAGCCCAGCTAATGCCTCTAGCATATCTACAACAGCAATGGTACAGAAAGAGCAGAAAAGCATGAGCTCACTTTACATACTTGATGTAGGACAATAATCTTTCTTTAAAGCTGGAAGTGTAAATAAACCCCCAGTGCAGCAGTAAACACATTAAGACAGCAGTTCTGTTTGTTTTAAGATGCATCTAAGAAAGGGCATCCTGTACAGAAAGAAATGCAGGCTAGTATCTAATGAGCATTATTTTCATCAGGTCCCCAAAGCATGAAACCTTTCTAAATACAAGGCAACATTTCCACGGCTGGAAAATTACAAATAGTTCTTGACGTAGAGCCAACAGCAATAAATGCAGTTATGTATAATCTAGGGAGAATGCTACATTCATTAGGAGGTGGAAAACCAAGCTAAACGTAAAATACAGCAGCAAGAGGTAATGTATATAAATATTAAACATCCTTCTTGAATGGCAGAAAGTTTACACTTCTGACTTACAACATTAAAGTATGGCCTTCATATTTGTCCTTTTAAAGTAAGTAAAATACATGGCTATGAGCAGAGCAGTTTCAAAGGATAGCTTCAAAATATAGTGCATGCACAGATGAATTCTTATACTAATCTATGACAGAAGATACCAAAATAATATGGAGATGCTCAAATTTTCCCCCCCTATATTTTAAAGGGCAAGAAGGACTGACCACAAGTGGCAATTTTTCATGGTTTAAAATCATCTGCAAAAAAGTCTAAAATTTTATCCTAGGATAAAAAGAAAAGAGAAACTTAGTTTTCAACATAAAAATTACTCTGTATGAAAAGTTTTCGTTGAAAGCTACATGGTTCAAAAAATACATGTGGGGTGAAGACGCTTTTTAAAAATAATCTCAGAATATAGGAAAATGATAAAATTTTCTTTCTAAGCTGAAAATTATGGGTATGTAATCTTTCAAGAATTGCTCCAGAAGTAACCTGTATTTTTACCCATAAATTCTATAAAAATATCTTCATAATTGCTAATGTCCCATTTTTCCTCTAAGTAACTTTACCTTTTCCTAAATTGCATTTGTTGTTCTCCGCTCCTTCTTGATAAATTGTTGGAAACAAAAGGTGCTTTTATTCACTTAGAGATCAGATAAAGACTAGATAGCACATTCAAAGCTTCACTAAATTTCTTGACTAATGCACAAAAATTGATCTTTTCGCTACCTTTAATCTGCTTATCGTTCTCGGTATGCAAATATGTCAAATGATCTGCTTTTAGTCAATTATGCAGTTTGATATTCTACATTTACATTCTAAAAGAAGTGATTTCAGAGGTGCTAAATATAGTAGAGTTTCATTTTAATAATTAGAAGTTGGCTTGCATGTGAGAAGTCATTGGAGCACATTCTCTGGTTAGTGCAGTTGTTAATCCTCACTGGTGCAGATGATTTAAGCACTGTGGATGCTAGAGATGGTCTCATAGCACTTAGCTGAAAATGAGTGTGGAATTCAAAAATTCAAAACAACTGCAGAACATTTCCCCATCAGCAACATGAGAAAACCGCTGGCTTCGGCCAAGCATTTCAAAATGTTTACAAACTTTTATGGAAATACTGAGTAACTGAAATACGTCTTGGTGCAATTAGGAAATGAAAATCTAATTGAGTGTAAACCCCAACTTCCAACAGCAAATGTACCATTAACTAGTACATAACCTTTGGCACTTTGAATATATTACAACAAAGTTACAGTCATCGGGATCTTAAGAGGGTGAAAGGAACATTCACGTGGTTTCTGAGGTACCAAACTCGACAGGTCCTTAGGCTGACAAGAGAGAGACTGCCTGGTGTGGGATGGATTTCTGCACTACAAAACAGGAATGCAGAGCTCTACAGCTGGGCAGGGCTGGGATCCATCAGGATCCTTCCAGGCACAGGGATCCAGGCCAAGGGATCCCACTTGTGGCTTGGGAACTCTGGCTGCACACATTTTAGGGACAGTGCTAAACGGGGTCGGGAGGTAGTTGCTAAATAAAAGAAGAAAATAAAGGAGAGAAAGGCAAAAATAAGCAAATGAAATCTGAGAATATTTGTACAAAGAAGTTCTTTTTGTAACTAGAATAATTCTGTGCTGTCCTGCAATACTAATGACTTCAAAAGCAGGCAGACAGAACTTTCACAACCCTTCCACATATAAAGTATTCAAGATATTACCCATTTCACAGTTCTAAAAATGAACATATAATAAAATCTTTTACAACAACAACAAAAAAAAATTGGAATTTAATTTCAAGCTTTTTCTGGTCACCTCAGCATCAGCCACGTCATGGTGCTGTTAAAAAAATTAACACATCAGGTGCAGAAAGAGAGGAAAAGACAGTTATCTTAAATCCAAATCGAAAATATTCTCTGTACATGTCTTAAATAATATTTTACTGTTTCACAGCTACAGAAAACCCAAGTAAGACTCTTTCCAAGAAAATTAAAATTAAAAACTATTAATATTTTGAGGGTTCTCCTAAGATATTTTCCCATTATACCTTCATCACTATATTTTTCCAATTCATTGAATAACAGGTACCTCTTTCATACATCATTTTACAAACCATTATTAAATTATCAGGAAGATATTTACTACATTCTTCTTTCATTTGCCTCAGTGAAAACTGACTTCTAGAACTATTTACATGGAATACAGACATTTTTAAAGAAAAGCCTAAGTGCTCTATACGTGTTTAAGCAACATGGCCTATTTCTAAAGGCATATAATTTGCTGTCATAAGATTTAAAAAGTTAAGACACATATATAATGTAAAACTCTACCTTAAATTGATTTATCGTGTCTATTTAAGTCAGCCTCTCAACTTCTGCTACATTTTCATCGCAGCAGACTTTGACTGAACAGAAGTATTCATTTCTTTATTCCATACTTGAGGTCTCCAGTTGTACCTCTGACTCTGTGAACACTGTTCAAAGTACTTTTAACACATAAAAAGGCATGCAGTAGCTTCATACAAAAAGATCCTCAAAACAACCTTATGTCATGAGCTCACTACCAAAGTTCACCCATTATACACAAAATTCAGCATTTAAGTGTAAAATAACAGGTTCCAGCATGTGCCATGACAGAAATGGCACAGTTTTGTTTTTTTACATTGTTATATAAAAAGCACATTGTATAGAATACAGCATTTACACTGCAAAGATTGTGCATCACTGTTTTCCTCTAATATGTGCAGAACTACATTCCATTGCACAAACCACACTTAGGTTTAGCAGAGTACTACACTGGATTGAAAACAGTGGTCTTGATGGCATGCTGTAAAAAAAAAAAAATCAATACATTTGCCTAAAAGCAATAATCATTCAAGAAAATATTCATGAAAGCACAGGCTTCCCAGCTGAAACTGCCACATGGTGAACACTAAGCTACTATATAAACTGCATGGACATATTTATTGTGTATTATTAACTCTATTTTAAAGTGTTCTGTACCTAAAGGTGGTTTTTTTTAAAAAAAAAAAAAGTTTCCTAGGTAATCTAACAGAAAACAACTTTTGGCAGCCCCTGCTAGTGCTTGGATTAAAAATAAGAATGAAAAACCCCACGCCGTTATCTCTCCTCCCAGTTTTCCCGGAACTTCTTAGGAGAAAAGGAATGAAGAGAAGTTGAAATATTGAAGTGTGATCTCCTTCCACTAATGTATTCAGCAGAAAGTGCCCTCAAGTACCTCAAGCACCCCAAGTATGGAATCTCAGCTTTTGGAGAATTTGCCAGCTTTCCGAGAAGGTTCGTATGGCACTCGGAGAATGCTGGGGGTTTCCTCCATCACTCGTACCAGGAGATTGTCAATGTAATCCTCCAGCTCACGGATGTGGGTGTCCTTCTTCTTGAGCTGCTCTTTGTGTTTCACCAGCTCCTGCAGAACCTCCTCGTAAGTGAGGTTTCGGTATCCTGCAGTGGCATCAAAAGGATTTCCTTCCTGCAGGTAAGTGTAGAAAGCCACCAGATTTTTAATGAGTTATTAATAAATTATTTAATAATTGCATTATTTATTCAGTGCTCCCAGAAAATGGATTGGTTATTGCTTTTTATGTTTCTCATGTGCATCTCTTGACATGAAAACCAACTTCTTTCAGCAACTCCTCTGTTTGCTGCAGCGCTCTTCCCTCCAACACCCCCACTGGAGATGAGCTGCCCAGTTGGATGAACATTTCCCACTCTGACATCTCAGACAAAAATCTTCTCAGTGAGGTGGACACACAGTGTGTCAGTTAGTGGCCAGATCAGCAGTGACCACAACAAGAGCTGGCAGGTCCATTTTGGGAAACCAACCACCTTAATAATAGAATAACAAGAGAGGAGCCCTGAGAATTCAACTCCTACTTTAACTTCTCTGAGTCTTTGCCTCTGGAGAGCATCGCAGCAAAACATTTACTCAGCTCTCAATGACATCAGCCCTCATCTGTCTTTTATATTCATATTTTTAGTGGTTCTCCAGGCCTTGGCTTCTGAATCACATAATAAAACTTTCAATTTTAAATTGCGGGTGAAGGTAAAAGGTTGCATCTTACTTGCACCAGAGCACTTAAGGCAGAAATAAATGTGAACTTATAAAAGACCTTGCTTTCTTTAAAGCAGGAGAGGCCCAGAATTAAGCAGTAGGGAAAACAGAATTGTTTCTGTAATGATATCTGACGACTCAGTAAATGAAGGTATTAGCAGAGATGGACAAATTAGTCATCTTGAAAGGGACAACATGTGAGCCAAAAGACTGTAAACTTGAATGTCTTCTTTTGTGTTGGTTCATAATAACTGTTTATAGCACTGTTAGACATGTTAAGCAGTAGCATTTAGAAGATACGGAGCCCAAAAAATCCTGCCCTTCTAACAGGGCACACGAGACAGCTTTTGCTTAAGCAGGGCATTAAAAATTAGAAAGCTTGCACTCCACAAAATAGTCATAGTCATTCCTTTTCCATGCCCCATTCTTTTCTTTCCATACAGCTCCATATTTGCACATTGGCACATGTCGACCCATTAAAATATGCAGCTGGCCAAAGTTTTCAAAGGAACCTAATTAAAAGTGATGGTGCCCTGCAAATAGGCTGAAGTGTGACAGATCAGCCTCTCTCCATCAATTATACTCGAGCAGTAGCTCTCAAAAATATGTGCTTGTAAGGGTTCCTGTCTGCTCTGGAGACATTTAATGTCACATTCATGGATGTATATTCAGTATTTTAAATGTACCAAGTTAAGTGATTGTAAGTAATCAGTAACACCCACTTTATTAAAATGGCTAACCTGATGAAATTTATAGATTGGTTGGTAATCAACTTTCAACAAGTATAGTAGAGAAAATAACTTCATTTTGTGGTCATATTTTTAGCACAGTTTCTTCTATAAGAAGGAAGTAAAACTGTCTCTATTAAATTTTATTCTCTTTACTAAATTTTTGTACACACTGAAAAAAATATCATTACACACTTAAATATAGGGTTTACCTAATTTTCTGATTAGGCAAAGGAAAGGAATTAAGGTGCAAAGACAACTTTAATTATGCAATCAAGTTTACTGGAAAATTGTGTGTAATATATATGCTTTAAAGATGTTTTATCCTACACATGCTCAATACACAACTTGGGAGGGGGATAACCAATCACATTAATTATGCAAGAAAATTGTAGCTGAAGTATGCTAGCAATTACAAATTAATATTGTTAGAATTAAGCAGATTTGGTGAGTTCATCTCGAGCCAGTAGGTGATGTTTACACGTGTAAGGAGCACTTATTTCTTTATAAAAATGGATACCACAGTTTCAATGCACAATAATAATAGTCTTTTAATGAATTATTAAGGAAAAACCAAGAGATTCTAAGCAAGCCATGTAAAGAATAATTGTCTCAGCTACAAAACCCTGTTGGGGTACACACTGCCAGCCAGAGGAAACCACGTCAGGTAAAATGAAGGCCTGACAATCCCTGATCATCTCCTCATTGTTCTAATGAGGAATTCTGCTCTGGGAATATCATCTAAGCTACTTTCACATCTTTTGTCCTACTTTGCTTCATCTTCCTTTCAGTTCTTAATTAGGCCTTGAAGAGCTCACGCTGCCCTTTCAACTGGCTATTGCTCCCCTTTAAACACTGCTTTCAGAGACAGGTGTTGGCACCAGAGGAGAAGACATACAAACATAATTACTAAATAACATGCAAAGGAAGAAACCTAACAACTTGGTGAGGGCTAATATTACAGGATCTAATAATAAATTACTTCAAACACCTTAGGAAGCAATCCTGAATATTTAAAAAGAAATTCAAATGGTTTCATTCAAAACTATGGTTGAGATAGAGTTTCTTCCCCACCTAATTTGTATTTTGCATTAAATGAGCACCACCTCGTAATCCTACAACTGACGTTTAGGGTGGCTGGTATTCCAAAAGAAAAATTATCAAGGATTTCTTTTATCATCTTTAAATCCTTTAAATAAAACAATTCGCATCTTATTTCTTGGAAGAATTAAACCGATGCTTTTACCAGCAATAAATTACATGATTTGCAGTAGTACATCTGCAAGCACATAGAAACTGTAATTATGGTTACTTTACAGATAATGGCTGCTAAGTTAAATCAATTTTTTGATGTCTCTTTTTGTCAGAGATTAAGTAACTGCCTGGTAGAATTCAGTTTACTATCTGATCAAAGGCAGCCTTCAAATACTCTGACATCTCCCACCAGCCACTTACATTATAAAAACTTGGGCATTTACAATAACATCAAATGTTGCTACAAATCATTTACATAAACCAGCCGAAAACAAACAGCACAAAGTCATATTTGCTTGTGAAACTTGTTTTCTATATATTTTAGAGATTGGAAACAAACCCACTTTTAAAGATGTCATCTATTCACAGAACAAATTCACATTTTCCTTCAAACAAAGACACTGCTCAGGCAATCTGTGGATTATTTTTTGTTGTTTCTTACACAATTTATTCTCAATACTTTTAGAAAAAAGAGCATTTTGAACAATATGTCTAGTATTTCTATTTTTTAGTGTTTTCATCCATTCATTTATTATATGTATTATTAATCCTACCATATATCAGGTCATAATTTCAATTTTGATCTGCTTTTGAAGACTGTCCTCAAGTCTCTGATTAAACTAATGGTCATTTAATACACCACTGCCAAATGCAGAGCTCCTTACCTGAGCATTACTTCTCCAGAGTCATCTAAACCACTCCCAAAAATTCAGGTTTTTGGGTTTTTAACTTTTTGTGCAAAGAACTAAATATTTCCTTCTTCATCATATCACAGCTAAACTCCATACTGAGTGCCAAACTCTTTTTTATTTCCAAAGTTACATTACGACTGTGCTTTTCTATTTAGGTTTTCTGGATATGCCAAAAACCCAAAACAAAACAAAAAATCCCTCAACATTTCCATTTAAGAGGTTAGAAAAGAATAAAAGCCTTTATGCTTATACAAGTACCAATCAGTTGGCATTTACTGATGCCTTTCCATAATATTTCATAACTCACCATTTTTTTCCTGAGATCCTCAGTGCCAGAAGGATTCACATTAAAACTGTAGGGAAAAAAACCAGACCAAATAAATATTAGCAGTGCACATTTATTTGACCAAAACATCTGCTAGAATACAGTACTGAATTAGACACACAGCTTCAAACTATTTAATATGGTTTATTTTCTTGATTTGTTAAGCTTAGGAGAAGAAAATATTAGAAATTAAAGGAAATTTTAACATATTCTGTGTTCACAATTCTTTGTATTTTTCATATTCCTTTTGTCATAACATTTGAATAACTAATTAAGAAATGCAAGAAAGGCTATTATGTATTTGGCTTCCTTATCTCTCCTCTTATCTCCAGACTTAGCTCGAGCTTCTAAGCATGGAGTGCTACTTTAAATGAAATATCCTAGGAACAGGTCCCTGGGATGAGATTGATAGAAACCAACAACCAAACCCTACAGACTGACACTGAGGGTTTGGTTGTTCACAGCTTTCACGCTTTCAGCTCCTAGAGGACAAAGTTCCTGCAGAAATTCCAGTGAGATCGATCACCAGCTCAGGGCGAAGAAGCCATCTTCTGTCTGCTACATTCATTTTGTACTTAAAATTGAGTAATTCATCTGTTATTTCACCAACCTAGTGATTATTGTGCATGTCCAGAAAGCAAAGCTCTTTCATCATGTTGCTGATACTGATAAAAGCAGCCACTCTCCAAATGTCAGGAGTAAGAAACTGTCCACTCAGGCTAGTGTAATCATTAGCAAGTATCTTCCAAAATCAGTAATGCTGTGTTCTTCTGTACTTGCTACAAGTAAGCAAGTTTGGAGAGAAAACATTCCCCCCAAAATGCGTTCAGAATCTGGACACAGCTCACAAATATGAATTAGTTGGAAGCTGCACAGCAGACACATTCTTTCACACCACAGAATCTGTTTTGTTAGACTTTGAGGGTGATGTGTGACTGAGAGCTATAAAAATACTTCTTTTTAAAAAAAAAAAAATTAAAGGGTTTTTTTTTTTTTTTTATTAGGGAACACGTATTTTGTGACTGTTCACCACACTGTTATCTGAATTTATAAGCCACTACCATAAAAGCAGAAGTGCAAAAATTTGTGAACTAAAAGTACATAAAATATAAACGACGATCTTTTTCTGTAAAGAATTTTTGTTTATTTTTAAATTTCTTTTAAAATGGATTTTTTTTTTTTTTTAGTCTGTATGTGATTTTTCATTTCCAAAGCAGGCAAACTTTTGCTGACACCAAAGTCCTGTAAACCACGTGAGGGTATTTGCCAGAGACCGGGTTAGAGGAACAATCACAGGTGAACCAAGCCTGGCTAATTCCCATTCCACCTGTTTGTAACAGTGATCCCCAGCAGCCTGCCCCGTTTGCCTGCTGAATGAGGGCCCTTTTTCCTGGGGTATTGTTGGCCCAGCCAAAGGCAGGGTCCCTCCCTCCCAGCCTCCTTTCAGCCTCACACGGATGTGTCAAACGCATGATGAACTCGCTCCATTCATGGCTGCCTTCCGTGATCCCAGGACAAAAAAAATGAGTTAACTGAACTGGATCGAATTAGCTCGGTGAAAACCAAGAATGTCTCTATTTAACCAAGTGTGGCGTTAATTTGGGATATCTTTCTTTTGGGACTGTTTCCTCATGTTAGACAAGATATAGAATAATACGGCCTGACTGCTCAACTGGGCGACTTTCTGAAAGGTTAAAAACGCAGGATCTTTCACTGCCATGAATGACTTTATAGTTTCTGTGAAATAAGTTCTGGCACCCTTTTTCATAGAAGCAGCTTAAAATGAAAGCAGCAGTTCTGACTGTGAGAAGCTGCATTTCAAAATTAGGAGCATAAATCACTGGCAATATGGATTAGTTGTTTGGGGTTTTTTTCAAGCAGTAAAAAACCTGCAATTGTTTCTGTAAAATTGTGGACATCATAACTGCAATTACAAAAGAGAACATCTGTGTATTTTGCAAGAATAAATTGGAATACACTTGAAAAAAAAAAAAAAGCTATTAAAATATTCCCCAATAAAAATCCAAATGCCATAAAGACTCTTAGTCATACTTTAAGGAGATTCCTAGAAAATATACCGCTTCTCGAGGAAGAAACAGGTGCTGAGATAGCATATAATAACATTTTCCTAAATCAAAATGTCTTCTAAGTAAGTGGAGAGCTTGTCAGCCTTGCTGAGCCCTGTAAGGTTTCCTGCCAGCGCTCCCAGCCCGAGGTGAGCGTGAGCAGGTGCAGACTCCCACCCCTATTTCACTGTCTGAGGAGCAGGCAACACCTCAAAAGAAAATCCTGCAAAATTATGAATGCAAGCAGTTGGTGGAGTTGTCTGTTTGGTGTATTGAAATTGACGAGAGCATTTATTTTTTAATTTAAATTTCATCACAATAATAGACCCCTAAAGTTACCACCCCAGTTGATTACTGGCAATAATGATATAAAACAGGCCTCTAGGACTGCAGCCCACACTGCACAATCACAGGATTCCTTTGAGCAGCCATTCTCTTGACTTCCTAAAAGCATTCTGAAATCATTGATCTAAACAATTATAAATTGTTTTCTCCTGTGTTCCAGCCACAGTTCATAGTGATAGTATTAGTTATAATCCAGTCTCTGGGGTTTTCTCCCAGGGTTTGATAAACTGGCAGGGAACTCCTGCTACAGAAGAAGTTCACATGTTCACAGCTTGGGAAAAAAGTGTATTTTTGGATTTTTCTAGGGTTTTTTGGAGTGAGGCTTGCTGTGAACAGTGATTGTGAAAAACTGGCACTGTGGGATTCTGTAATTATTGTTTATCAATTATGCCCAAACTAAATTTGCTCAGTTTACCAATAAAAAAAGATACTTCTTTTCTAACAAATGGACTTTTCATGTGCCTTATGCACCTCATACTGATTTTTAACAGTTTGTCTTTTACTAAATAATAAAGTTTCATTCTCTCAGATCACCTTCCAGACAGAAGCTACTAAAAGGGAGGTAAATCCTACCAGGACAGATTAAAAATCAGCTGCAGTAGGATCATGGAAGTGACACTGAGCCCCCCCAACTTGCACATCACCCCCACCCTTCTCTAGGTAGGAAAGACTTCTCCAATCCAGCACAACAATTATTCCTGTCCCCCATTTCACTCATCTGGGAATTCAATTAGTGTTCTTGACAGTTACTTTATAGAACAGACATTTTTACCACATTAAATCATACCCATTATTTTATTGTTCCATATTATTTTACAGCTTTGGACTGTAAAGCTTTCTTTTTAATTTTTTTTCTTAAGTGGTAAAGTTTGTTCAAATTTCTGGAGTTTTATTCACTTAGATTTCAATCTTACCTCTTTTCTATTGTCCTGCTCCTGAGGGCAGGAAGTGATGAGAAACAAAACTATTATAAAATAATAATGGAGACAGATATGCACAGTGCAGTGCTGATTCTGTTGAGTGGCTTGGGTTACTATTTCATAATCATGGCAAGCACATTATTTTGTACTTTGCTGTTATTTTCTTTAGTTAAACCATTTCATTAGAACTAAATAAAACTGGTGGGTGGATTTTTTGGGTTTTTTTGATAACACTTTTTTTTAATGGTAATTAAATATTTCCATTGCATGTTGATAACTTCCAGTCTGTATAGGAAGAATACAGTGGAGCTGAGTTCAGGATGACTGCATCTTATAATTTTGGCTATTGAAATTTAGTGGTAGTTAAAAATTCAAACATCAGGTCTAGTGGCTGCTTAAATATTTAGCTTCTGAATGCCTAGAGATTGAAACAATCTTTATCAAATCTTTCCTATAACTGATTTAAACATTTTAGTGCCATTTAATCTGGCAACATAATAAATAGGAATGAATGGGAATCACACTCCTAAATTATGCTCCACGGAAAGAGTATTTTCTTTAAGGAGCCAAAGCTTTTTTACTTCTCTTTTGCTATTCATATTAGTTACATGATAGTAGTGTATACTATTAGAAATTAAAATTAGGATATTTACATTAATCATTACTATTCAAAGTATTAAAATTCATGTTAACTTAACAATCTGTAAAATATCCATTATACCAAAGAGCTAAGTGTGAGCTTTCAGTTTCTTTCCTTTAATATGGAACGTCTGCATACAGGTAATTAGCAAAGCTCTGCCATGCTAATTTTTCATTAGAGTTGAAATTCCTACTCCTATCCTACATCTTGGTCTTTGGACCGATTCTTACTACAGTGCTTATGCATTTTTATTTGGGTTTTCACAGCATATATCTAAATCTTGAAATATTAGGATGCCATTTAGTTTATTACTATTGCACTAGGAGAAAAAAAAAGAAAAAAAAAGAAGAAATTAATAAAATCAGATACAGTTAATGAAATTCAGAAACTTAGCCTTCCATAGAATATTGTCAGCCTGCTGTGCCTGGCAATGCAGAGCTCACTTTATATTCTGAGAAGGAATGACTGTCTTGTCTGGCAGCTAAATAAGCACAGAATGAGCATATTACCATTTATTTTGCAATTAGATTCTGGGCAACATCACTAAAGACATTTCACTGTATAAACTGTTCTGCTGTCAAGCCATGTTCCATGGCCTTTTGGAGCCTGGGTAACCCCACCAGGACACAAAAAGAGGATCAGGTTTTCTGGATATCACTGACTTTTCTTGATTAGTTAGAGTTTTAAGTATATAAAGATTTCTCCTTTTACTAGGAGTTGTGTTACAGCAAAGAAGTTTTTTTTTTTTCTCAAGAGACCACTAAAGAACTGTTAGACTAAAATTTGTGCCAGTATCTTCACTGAAAGACCCAATTATTAAAGATCTCTAAGTCAACAACAAACAGGCAAATTAAACAAACCTAAAATCACATTTTACACTGAAACTTACAGATCGATTTTTGAATTATTAAAAAGTAAAACTAATCCTTAGTTCTTATAATGAAACAGAAAAAAAAGTTCATTGCTTGTACATAGCCTTTGTATTTATTAATAAAGAAACAATAGAACACATTATTCTTTTTTTTTTAAATGAAATAGAACAGGCAGTACATTTTCCCTTGGGAAGGATAATATGCCTCATGCATCCTCTCAAAAAATATTTCACATGCCCTAATGTGTACCAAGAGACAGTGAAAGCTTGAAAAAATCTTGTCATGAAGCCAGCAGGATGAACTTTCCTAACAGCATTCCTAAAACAGTCAACTAATTAGGAGTGACTGATTGCTGGTGAGGAGTCTGCAAAAGCCAAGATTAATACCAAGTATTTCTGCAATATTCCTCAAAGAATTGATTGCTCCAGCCCACTTTAGCCACGTCCCAAATGCTGTGACCACTGCTTTGTAGGAGCTTTGCAAAAGACTTCATTATTCTCTTATCACATGCAGTGATCTTTTAAATCAGATGATAACAGTCCTGGCAGGACAGACGAAGAATCTCTGCATGACTTCTGCTTGTTTTCAAATTTCTCTTTATCTCTCATGTACCTGCAATTTCTCTTGTTGAAATAATGCTCCACTGACAGCTTTACCACACTGAATTAGCAAGTATTAACAGCCTAGAGTACAGGTAAAGCACTCTCATAGTCCATCAATATTCTACTTAGACTGTAGATCTCAGCTGACTCAAGTCTAGTCAAATTTCAGTAGAGAACTGAAAGAAAATTATTCATTTCAAGAAAAGCAATGCAGAATTACACTCTTCTTAAAATAAATCATGCTAACACTGGCAGAGGAAACAAAATTCTGAAAATACCATAGTTAACCTCATTTCATTTTTCTACTAACCAAGAAATCAATGTGCTAAAACTTCCTAACAGACCTTTCTGCTTTAGCAAGCACAGCAGTATCTGGAGAGCAACATTTCTGAAAAAGGCATGCGAGAAGTAGAAAGAGTGAACTGCGCTGTACACCGGATTTCCTATTTGGCAGAGAAATACACAGCCACTACAATCCTTCGCTCTCATCAGGCAATTTTTGGGGTTCATTCCAACGGAGCTGGTGCCAGTAACCCTGCAAGACTGAAAGCATTTAACAGCGACTTTGATGACGTTGAAGGTATTGCAGGAATGACCCACCCTCAGTGCGGTTTGGGATAACAGGTTTGGCTCTAGAACTTCAGCTGACTGGAGACAGGCACCTGCCCTACTGCCACAGCTCAAGCAACGAGCAGGAACCCAGAGGAACACCAGGGTGCTGCAAAAGCTCCTTTAGCCACCTGACCATCCCACATTCAGAACATTCATGTTTGTTGAAACGTAGCAGGCATCGGCTGCTCTTCGGACTTCAGGATTTAATATGATCCAAGCACGCAGCCGGTATCAAAAGGCTCCTGTTTTCCTGGCACCTCCCTCGCTTTTTACCAAATCTAAGAATGGCCATATCAAAAGGCAGGGACATTGATTATTCCAAACATTGCCTCCATCAGGAAAAACAAAACTGCAGTGCCCGATTTGTTTGGAAAACAGAGCATTGAGGAGACGGGCAGCTCTAACAGCCACATGTGATGAAGGTGGGAGAGAGGATGAAGAAAATCACCACATTCAGGAATTACAAGCAGAAAGATGCAAAAGAGTTGAAGGACTGGGTTGGTGTTTTTTCTTTTTGAGTTGCAAATTTGAAAAACTGCTGAAGCAGAAAGAGAATATAGTAAAAAGAAGTAAGATTTTCATAATTTATGCTCCAATTCACCAGTGATTAATATTATAAATATGAGCATTAGTTGTAATTGTTACAGTGAATCCTAGTAAGACCCTTTTCTTTCTCCTCCATTATTCCAACTTCCACATTTCTTAGAATGTAACATACGTATTGCTACAACTTGAGATAAAGTGTAATCCCTGCATAGACACAAGCTTTATCTTCTTTTCTCTGAAGTGTAACAAGTTAGGTTAAGAAAATGCTACTTTAGAAAGGTGGGTTTTTTCTTAAACGCTTCTCTCTATTAATGTATACATATATGTATGTGTGTACAAAGACATTATTTCTGTATGTGCATATATTTTATATTTTTTTATAATGTTCAGTAGAAAGCTCCCAAACACTTACCAATCCAGTTTTCCAGATCTGGAATTCGATCTGTAACAACCTGTCAGCTTTAAATATTGGACTATTTGTCTCCCTGTGTCCAGTGCCTAAGATCTTGTTAATTACCTAAACTCTCTTTCTGTAGGTCTTGTTAATTACCCGTCTCCTGTCTCAGAGGACCTTGTTAATAACTTGTACAATCTCTCTAAAAAGGTCCTAATAACACATTAAAATTAAAGATGCTTTTCTTTTAGCACTTGTCAAATGGTGTAAATTGAGAAATTTTCACATCGGTTTATTAGCCTGTAGTGTAGTGTCATGTATTCTCCTAAACAAAAACAATTTCAGAAAAACGATGCACAAGGTTTGGTGATGGCACAAAACAATCTTTGTTTTCCAGGAGCCCCCTCGGTTTCTTTAACTGTGTTCACCACAATAGCCACGTGGCTTCTGGCTGCAAATTAACCTCCTGAGAGCCACCACAATAGCAGGAACTGTGAGAATGAGTGCAATTCAAGGCAATATTAGGTAAGAGTTTCAAAACAGTGCATTAAGAAGCACAAAACCAAAATTATTACTGGTAAATGCTGTCTAAGAGCACTAGACATAGTTTGCTTAAAAACTCTTCATTGGCTGCATGATACGAAACCTCTGGAACGAACAGATTTTGTAATATTTGCAAAACCAGCCTTTTTTTGTTTCACTGTGAGAGTCCTGCATTTTTAA
Source organism: Regulus satrapa (assembly GCA_013396955.1). Lineage (NCBI taxonomy): Eukaryota > Metazoa > Chordata > Aves > Passeriformes > Regulidae > Regulus > Regulus satrapa. The sequence continues at coordinate 105,250 of VWZN01009790.1, read as the reverse complement.
ACTGTCAAGAAATCAGCTCATAAATATCTCGACTATGCCTACAACAGACAATGGACCCCCCAATCTTAACACTTACGTAACACTGCAATAACATATCTATAAAAACATATTAAAAATACCCATTTATCCACCCAGCATTTACAGGAGGTAGAGTAACATCCCTATTTTAAAGATTTACCAAAGCCAGGGAACGAGCCTTTGCCAGATGAGAGATTAATAGAAAGTTAGGGGTCCCTATTTTATGATTTCCTGTCAATAAGTATTATATACAAACCAAATTAGTTTTGTTTTGCTTTGATAAAATACATCTAAAACCCTCTTGAAACAACAATAATAAATTATAGCAATAAAAATACATAATAATTTTCAAATAATCCTGGCATACTTGCTTTTGTGGGAAAAAAAAATAAAATCCTACAAGTGTTGCTGAACCACCTCTGTAATTTTTGGATCAGCAGCTGAGCAACATGTGGGTGACGTACTTATCTTCATTTGTTTAATTAGTATGTAAGAGGAATTAGTGGCAGAGCATGCAGACAGCAAGCTAAGCACTCAAGGCTGGGCTGGTGAAGGGCTGCTCAGCAGCTCAGCCAGCTGCTGTTTGGAGCTGCTGCTCTCCACCTCCTCACAGCTCACCAAGGTTACCGAGCACAATTAACGAGGATGGGCTTCAGCCTGACCCGAAGTTCACCAAGTCACTGAAAAGCCTCCCACCAAGGTTACAGATCAGCTCAGGGAACGTGACATTCACGCCACAAACACGAAGGAGCTGGCTTTGGCTGGGGGTTTTTTTGAGGGCTGGGAACGAGGGCTGCTATGGGTTGGGGTTTTCTTCTTCCACTTTGCTCTGTGTCCAGCCTGGTCCCACAGGCTGGATGTTTTATGGCTACAGTGTGCTCCTGGAATACATCCTCCAGCAGGACCTCTCCAGACAGGAATCCAGCTCAGGGTGTCCCACCACGCAAACCAAGGCTTAGCTAAGTGGGGTTAATTGGGAGATCCACCTGCAGAGCAAACACCTGATCCACAGCAGAACACTGATTTTGGACATGCCTTAATTAAAAATATACTGCCTGGTTTACTTGCAGAAATGGGATTCATCCAAAAGAGCTCAATAGCACACTGAGCAAATAAGAACATCCCAAAGACTGAATTCCCCGTCTATGCTTTCTGTATACTGAATTTGTTACCCAGCTTCATTTATTTTGTGCCCACATGTTCATACAATGCTTTCTTCAGTATTGCTAGTTCAAAAAATTAAAAATGGATTCCACTGGAGAAATCCTCCACAGATAAAAGGTAAACTTAAACTGGAAACTTATTAAATATGCACATTTTGTATTAGTTTCTACTTCAAAAGAAAATAATTGCATAAGAAACATTTGAAAGAAAGTAAACTAAGTCTAAAAGGTTTGCACAGAACATCATAATGGAACATATAAAAATCAAGGGCTTCTAACTTAACTTATTGCATGCTAGATATTATGCCATAATAGCTGCCTCACAAAAAAGGTCAGAATGTTTACTATTTTTGGCTTTTTGAAAATAAAATAATATCTGTTTGTCTTATCAAAAGTTTATGTTTACATGAAAGTCAAGAACTAGTAAAAGGGACTGTCATACAAAGACAGAAACAAATCACTACAGTCCTTCTGAATGGGCACTGTGATGAGCTTTTTAATTACAAAACAAAGAAAAAAAAGTCCATCATGATTACCATTAAGTTTTATATTTATCAAGATCTGCTGCTTTCAAGAACTTCAAAAGACTTCACTACTTGTATCTAGCATCTGCCTGAATATATTGTTTCATTTTTAAAAATTAAATTATACGCAATTTTAATTGTTATTTGAATTATTTCTCTTTAAAGGAGCTTATTTAAATGGAAGTTTAACCTCTGACAAGCCAAGCTAAAACCTAACCTTATGCTAATCCAGAGAAATACTTCATCAAATAAAAAATATTCTAAGATTGTCTATAAACATGTTATTTAAGACTCCAGGAACTGACTGGACTCATAGAAGGCGCTAAGAAAATAACTGGAGCAACAAATTCTTTTCTACAGCAGTTCCATTGCAGTTCATTTCCCTAGTTCACACCCATGATTAGTTTTGTTAAGAAAATTATTGTAAGTTTAAATCAGGAGTGCACACATTCTAATCCACGAAAAAAACTGAGCAGGGACACAAGAAGATCGCTCTGTTCTGAGAGAAGAAGATAACAAAAAGCTTTTTTTTTTTTTTTTAAGGAAGCCACTCTTGGGTCTTGTGTCACACAGGAAACAGTGAATATTTTAGAAGCATGTTTTTCATTTAAAACAGCAATTGATTTTACAGCCTTTAGATTCCAGTTTGAAGCATTTTAATTTCAAATGCGTTTTCTACCAAACTTAAGTCATTACAAAGAAATTAATCCTTACCTTGAAAAATCAAGGACTGCTAATTTCTGACATTTATATACAAAAAAAAAAAAGAAGCAAAGGGATGAAAGTTAATGAACTTCTTAAACATTTATCTATTGTGAACAGTATATGTGAGTGGCAGTGTGCATAAATATATATATTTATACACATATAAAGAGAGATAGACAGCCTATCTTTCTCACTAGCAAATAAAACCCAGGAAGGAAACTAACTGGGGGTTACACTTTTTCTTCAGGAAAACAAGCAAAGCATTGATAGACAAACAAAGATTTAAATGGATTCTTTAAATCAAAGTTCCTTATCAGCCCTGTAACTTAATTCACTCTGCTCAAGACATAAACTGCTGCCTCGTGCAACAATTTGAATACATAGAACTCAGCAGAGCTGCAGCCAGCCAAATGAATTCAGGTGAGATAAGAGCTCATGTAGGTGCTCCCATTTAAAACAGAATGTTCTTTAATTCTTGTATTCTAACACATAAAACCTAAATACTCTTTTTCTTTTCCTTTCTTTTTCTTTTTTTTTTTTTTTTCTCCAAATAGTGACATCCACAGGATTTCTTTTCACTATTCCCATTTGCACCACTCTTTCAGTTATTCAGTTTCTTCTTCCCCTTACACTTGAAACTTTTCCCTCTCAAAACCTGACTTAGGACAATGTAATAAATTAGCAACAAATGTTCAGTTAAAGCAGAAAACTTCAGGGAGAGCCCATTCTGAAGCACAAGCAAGTCCTTCCACAAACACAAGCACCCAAGAACCCTCACAGCACATATTAGTAATAAAAAAGTGACTTCAAAGCAAAGTAGGAAACGATCAAATGATATAAAAAGTTTGTAACAAACAAGCATTGATATAGACATGTATAAAGCCCAAAGATTGTGTTCCTCAACACCTCACACTTTCATTTATGTAACATGTTCAAGATAGCAAATTGAAATACAGCAAAAACCTACCTTGAAGATGGCAACATGCTTGTGGGCTTGAAGTTTGCCATAAACGGATTAGTCGACTCATAATCAAAACTCTCCTGATGAGCCTCCCCAAACGCACTCGGCGATTTCAAGTCAGTAGAACTCTCTGATCCCCCATTGCTGAGTTTATCTGACCTCTTGCTATCTTTTTTTCCAGTCACTCTTTCAAAAAGACTAACTTTCTCTTTTTTCTCTTTTTTAATTTCTTTTCTGATCTCGACAGGTTTGGAAAACAGACTTATGTTCTGATCCCACGTTGCTGGGCTTTCTTCAAATGGATTCTTCTGTCTTGGCAGTGTAGCAAATTTTTGGGGTAACGAAGCACTCACATTAAATGGGTCATTTTGTGCTTCAAGTGCAGTTTCATCAACTGTGCTGTCAAGTTGGCTCATTTTAGAAGTATCAACACTTAATGTCCTTCTGTGTGGAGATTTTAGACTCCCTGCAAACAATCTGTCATTAGTGTATTATCAATGAGACACTATATCACAGTTTATGACATGCAGAAATCCCATTTTAGCTTAGATCTAGAAGCTTTGCAATTGAGCCTCAGTTCAGAACACTGGTGAGTAAATAAGCTATTAAAAAATATATTTTAAAAATTAACAGCTGTGGCCTCGATTTCATGGCTCAGAAATGTTTATGGATAGGCACCACGGGAAATTTTTGTTTCCTGCATGAAAACCTAGTTATGAAGAAAAGACAGCTATGACTGATGTGCCATTCCAGAAAGAGACAATAGTATGTTGCTGCATAATAACTCTGAGCAATGGAAAGTATTTTCAGTTCTTTGCATAAATCAGGTTTAAAATTTGGTGGTAAGTTTCTGATTTCTTAATTAGACTTGTTTCTCACGAGATGTTGTTTTGCCTAAAGTCCCCTCTGGAATGCAATATCCTCTCAGATGAGAACATAGTAAGAGAAAATGTTAAACTGTCATACATCATGAGCAATCTAAGTTATTTCTTATGCTCAGAAACAGCAATTAAAGATAAGCGTTAAAAAATAGGCCAGCAAAATCTCTTAACATTTTGGCTTTTTAAGTGCTTCATAAAATAAAGTGACAGATTCTGGGTGCTCTTACAGCAGTGAGCTGTAATTGTAATGGCCAGGAGTTTTACTTACCCCCTTCGTCAACCGAGCCAAAGGACTCCAGCTGACGCCTGAAAAGATGGGTGTAGCCAACAGTGCTGGACTTCATTTTCTCTGAGGAGACGTGTGGTCCCGTTAGATCTGACATGGAGTGAGCTGAGGACAGCCGCTGAGGTCCCAAGAGGAAAGGTTTTTTTGGTTTGGATTTCATTTGCACTTCACCACTACACACCTCTAGATTTGCATCAGGTATGTGAGTGCTTGGGATGATTGCAGAGGATGTATCTGAAAACGTCCCATCGTTTTTGCGACCCTTCATTTTGTCTTTTAGTTTAGCAAATGGGGATTTGGTTTTGTCCTTCATTGACAAATCAAACATACTCGCTGTCATGTTATTCCTCATGAACTGAATATTGACGTTGATTTCTCCTCTGTCTTTAGTTCTCTTCCCTTGTCTGGATTCTAGGGGAAACCACCTTAAAGGAGAAAGAAAGAAAATTGTGTTTTCTGAAGGCTATCATTACACTCTGGTTAGTTGGTTAATTCATCTAGTTAGAACAATTTAAAGCATGAAAACCCAAATCCTCTATCAAAGATTCAACCGTTCCTGTACTGAAAAACTTCTTTGTTTACATTTGCTTTCAAAGAGAAAACTTAATAACTAAGCAAGAGGAAGCTCTTCACAGTGTTCACCTCTTTCAAAATTAACTCAGGAAGCTGACCAAACATCATCAAAGTTAAGGGCTTCCTCTGCTTATGAAGGAAAATTTGTACTTAACTATAAATACTGATACATTTGCTTTTCTTTTTTTTAATAGTTTTTGAAGTTTTTTAAGTTCTTTAAGTTTTCAGGTGTCCTTCACTTAACAGTGATGTATATTAATGTATTCTATGTGGCAACTACTTTTCTCCTTGGATTTTGCTCAGGTTTACACACTAGCAAACATTTTCCCCTCTTTCCTTCCTTCTAAGCACTGGTTAAGATTTATGACAACGGCAGCAACGCTGGCTGAGAAATATCTGAGAGCCCTGAAGAGTCAGCTACCATTTCAATCCTGCCTCCCCTCTGGATGCTGACAGTAACTCCAACTGTGAGCACGCAGGTGTATCCATCAGCATCCTCTCTTTTGCAGGTCACCGGCAGGATTAACTTCAGAAATATTTCCTTTGGAACCATGACGTAAATCCCCACTCCTTGAAAAGAGATCAAAAGTGTGATCATCTGTTTCAAAAAGCCAAGTGTGCTTCTTTGGCAGGTCCAGCAAAAGCTTTATCACTATCCAAGTGTCTTATTCATTCCCGATTGTGCTCCATTGTCCCATGAAAGCACCTGCAGAATTATGGCTCAATCTTCCCTCCACAGCTTCACCTACATGAATCAACACACAATCCCTTCTCCACAACCATCACCAAGAGCCCTTCCCTATTTCAAAAGGTCACAAGGGCATATTTCAGATCCACCAGCTCTGCAGAAGTGCTCTAATCCCACTGCTGGAGGAATCCATGCACACAGACTCACACAGCAGTGCCTTAGCACCAGAAACTTTCGAATCGGAGAGACGAAGAAATTAAATTGCCTATTAACACGGATAGAAAAATGGATTATACAGTTATACATGCATTATTCAATCCTGCCAAATATAGAAATAAAAGGTCAGGTCAGGTTCAGGTTTCATAAATACATAAATATATTTTAAAGGTGACATCTGTAATCAAATTTTCAGGCAGAGATTACATGTTTTGAGTTGAGAAAATACTTCCAGAAGTGACACACTAAACATAACAAGAGGATAAAGAGTATTAATGCCTTTTGGTTTTGTTGTTGCTTTGTGATGTTCATAAGATTTTATACTTCATACTAAAGCAAAATAATTAAGAAATATCAGAACGCCTCTGTTCTCACAGTGAACAACATGAATCCAGAGTAGTAGACCAAGAAGCTCAAACCAGGAGAAGGATAATTAAATGAGTAAGAAAAAAGCTTTGCTTCTGTTGTAACTTCATTTATATACTTTAAATGAAATAGAAAACCTGGAATATGCATCTGAAGAAGATGGATCGTTTTTCCTTTTAGTTAATAATGCTTCACTTCTTTGGTAACTGATTCCAGAAACACTTTAAGACATTTATAAAGTTGTTACTGAAAACAAAAACAGAACTAAAAATCAATTGCCTTTGTGCTGCATAATATTGAAAAAAATGGAAGACAAGATAACCTACTTTCATTAAAACTCTTCTTTAAAAGAAAATATGTTCAAATATTCCCTTAAAAAATACAAACAGTGCACAGCCAAAATGAGTGAGCCTGATCAGATAAAAGACCCTGAGCAAAAACCACCCTGGACCTGAGCAAGTCCCCCATGGCTCCTCAGCCACACACTGAACACACACCAGCACAAATCAGGCTCAAGAGGGTTTTAAGAAATGTAGGAGGCAGAAAGGACTTCACTTTTTGACGTTTATTCCCTTTTTCCCTCTCCTCACAGGGTTCAAACATTCTCTTATCTCTGATAAAACTGGTGAATTTTTCTGTTTCTGCTTCTGAATGATCAAAACCTTGAATTGATCCATGACGCTTAACTTGTTTTAGAACAAGAAGAAGACATAAATTCTTAATCTTTGCTATGGGAGAGAACATACTGTATTTTAAAATTTCATTTAACTCAATTATAGGCATTCTTATCACCAATCAACAATGCTGGGTCATTATCAGCACTCACCTGCTAAGGGAAAAAGCCATGTACTATTTGTTTTAAATGTACTAATTTGACATTTACCTCTTCTAAAAGAGAAGCCTACAAGTAATACCTTGCCTTCATAGCTTCTCCATTTCTTTCTGAAGTATATCTTGAAGAATTTGACATTAAAAGTAAGCAGCTGGGAAAATAGAAACTGTCCTTTCCCTAGAAAGACAACAGAATGTCCTGCTGGAACCAGGTTCAACACTGCTACTGATTCCAACAGAATTTAATCATAAACTCTTCTACTCCAGCAAAATTCCTCTGCTCTTCAGTGGAATTTCTATTTGAATAATGATTGCTGGATCAAATCTTTGTATGAAAACAGATATTTAATTTTCATAGGCATTTCAAGGAGGTTTCTTTGTTACCTTGGAGAGTTTATCTTGTTTTACTTATAATGAAGGTTCCATATGCTTCAGCTCATAACAAGGCAATATAAGAAGCAGACTCAAATCATGATTTTCTTCAAAATTCAAAGGCAACTAATTACTTTTTTAAACAGATGAGAACAAATGAAGGCAATGCATTTATGTGGAGCTGCACGTGAACGAGCAACTAAGTCAATAAAATGTTCCTTATTAGAATCTGTTTCGACAACACATGGGCGTGAGCAGCAAATAGAAAAAAGCAGGAGAGAAAAAAGAACCGGGAAATGAAGTTCGCTGTTTTCAGATAACAACATTTGGGTCCTAAAACACTAAATTCCACTATACTACTGCCAATTTAAAAAATTGAAATGTATTATAAAAGCCAATAAAACTTGCTATTTTGGTTTTGTTTACAGTACTTTTAGCCACAATAAATGCTCCATTTGTCAGGCTGCCATGCTTATTCTATAGAAAGCCTGTACAAAGTAGGAAAATAGCCAATAACATTCATGAACAAAACAGGGTGGCTTTTATGAGAGCAGATGCCCTTTTACTTAATAACCAAATATTACATCCAGTCTTGCAGACAGTCTTTATTCCAACAGACCTTGTACAAAGTCTGGCAAATTTTCCCAACTTCAAAGGAAGCCCTATTGCCTTTGGAATCCCATTCATTCTTCTTGCTCTCACCTTCAAATGTTCCGTAGGGCAATGTCCTCCATACACCCTCTGATTTCGACTTTTTCCCTACGGCTTCCATCAGAACAACCCCTGCTACTTTCTCTCATCTGTTTTTCAGTGTGCTAACGGGCTTTGCCTGCCTTGCACAGGTTTCTGTTAATTTCTACTTTTAATTATTCTATAAATTGCCGCTCTGCATGCTGACAAATTTCTTGAATGTGCAAAGAGAAGCTCAACGTGCAAGGCTAAACAGGAAAAATCCTGCTGACCAGGCAGCCCTGAAAAGCTGAACCCCTATGTGAAGCAGCACGGCTACCTTCTACCCATGACAAAATTCGTTGATTTTGGCCACACCTTCAATTAGGGGTAGAAAAAACAAACTCTCATAATTTGTACAGTCTTACCAGTAATGAACCCTCCACCCTGGGGTAGACAGACAGGAAGGGTGAAGGAGAAAACTGAAATAAGCTTCTATAAACGAGCAAGCTACAAAACCCTGGCCTGTCTATTTCATTTAAATAGCTAGTGATCTACAGACTTCCAACTGGTTTCTTTCCTCCTCTTTTCTGATTCTTTCTGTCCTCCAAACCTGCCACAGAATCTGACATATCCAAGTCTTATCCCTCTCTCTCCTTTGAAGAGGTGTCACTCAGCCTGTTCTGCTCACCACGTAACAGTGAGCAGGATGGGCTGACAGCATGGGTAAGAGAAAGCACTACCTAATTTCAATTACATTTTAATTACATACTTTGACGGCCTCCAAAAAGCACTGGGAAACTTATCTACCAATTTCAACAGGAATTAAGTGTTCCAGCCAGCACATTCATCCTGGGCATGACAGATGATCTCCCATCTCTGTCTTCTGGACAGTACCAAAGATGGAAAGTATTGAAGGAATTTTCCCATCTTTCTGCTTCTCAAATACACCACACAGCCTTCACTCTACCAGTAATTATCTGCTGAACTGATCTAGTTTTGCTTTGCTGAAAAACCCGAAGAATTTTGCAAAAATCTTTATTTCAATTCACAAATTACTGAAGAAATTTTGCAAAAAGCCACATAATCATCACAGCACCCGCCAAGGCTTCTGGCCTTGATTTTACAGGCAAAAATCAGCATCATGACCTGCTACACATTAATAAGAATTTTCTATACAGGCAGATGCTTCTAAACTTAACCCTATAAAAGATCCTCAGAACCTCAATGATATGTCCACAGGTGTCACAAAAATGAAGTGATGAATACTGTTAAACTAGATACACTGAAAAAACTTGCTTCACAAAAGCCCACTAACATAACAGTCCACAGCTAAATGATAAAAACAACATCCAAAGCCCAGAACTGCCTGGCATTTTCATTTAGCAGCATATGCACTTAGAAAATTGCAGAAGTATGTTTTGTGATAAATCATTCTGATACCATACAGAGAGGCTGCCCCAAAAATCAGCAAGTAGGAAAATTAAGGCAAGGGGCTGAGCACAAACTACAGAGTTTGTGAAAAGAAATTAAGAAGAAAACAAATTCTTTATTAAAGTAAGCGATGACATTCACAAAGATGAATTCTCTTACTTTCTGAAATGAGCTAGTCAAAGCAGTTTAAAATAAATATTACAGAGTGACATTGTAACACCACAAAACACATGGGAACTGACAGCTATCACAACACCCTCCCTTTGGGGTTTGCCAACATCAAGTGCAATCAAAGTCATGAAAGTGGTCTTAGTTTACTTCTTATTTTGGCTAAAGACTGTGTGTGAATACTTCTGTGTTAAAACAAACTAACTGAAGGTATGAGCATTAAGGGCAGTTGAGTGTGTGTGTGTGTGTGTGTGTGTGTGTGTGTTCACAGAAAATGGCAAAGCACTTCCATCCAGATGGCACCTGCACTCAGAGTTACAGCTCATTGAGAGGATGTGCATGTATTTGCTGTCAAAATGTAAATGCTGGGAATAATAATAAGTAATTTGAAAATATCACTCTAAGTCCATAAAGCTACAGCTGGGCAAAACTTTGTTTTCTCCCATAACCCCCCTTTTTTCTTTTGTTCCTCACTACTCACATGCTTTTTTTAAATTTTTTTTCTCCCCACATTTAATGAGTGGTACCACAAGACAACCCATATAGAATCTCTAGGCTGCTCTTTATTTCTGTGCCTTGAACGAATTTCTCAGTCACTACTCTTCCTACTTTTGACTCGAGTGGAACAAAGTTTTTCTCTTGCTTTAACCACAACAAAGACATTGGCTGTTACTCTGCCACTTCCACTACTATTGAAGCTCACCCCTTAAAATGCATTTTTCTTGTTAAAACTGAATTTAAGACTACAAATGAGTAAATAATCCTGTGTTATGTTTTGTAGAAATATGAAAAGCGTTCCCACTCACTAACAAGCACTGAGCCCATATATTATCTATTACTAGTTGTTTGCTCGTTCATAATTCCAGATGTCTTCGAAGCCTCCCTCCTGCTTATGCTGCTACAGGTGAGAGAGAGGACAGAGCAGAGACAGTTGAAGAGAGACTTTATATCCGAGACAGAGGCTGCCAAGAAAGAATTCACATTAATTTGGAAAAAGTCACACCATTTGCATATCTTCCGGGAAGCTCAGCAGCACTAAAGCCAGTGCCTACAACACAGGGGTACTGACCGTGGTCAACCCTGAGTTCTTTTTGTTTGCTTGCTGAAAAGCCGGTTTTGACTCTTTTTTTTAATAATCCATATAAGTCTAGAAGTATCTTTAGAAAAGGCCAAGTTTCCTTCACTGTATTATGCTCAAGCAAGCGTTTTTTTTTAACAAGTGCTGCAATTTGTGTGTGTGAGGAGGGGAGCGTTGTTGAGGTATTAGAGACCCCGGGGAGAAAAGGAACTAAATCAGAAATAAAAGATGCCTCCTCCAACATTTCCATAAGAAATAATAACTCCACATCACCTGCCTCTTCAAATTTATAGCATTCCAAACAAGTGTTACATCTTAAATCAGCTGAACATACAATAAAATGAGCTGTCCAGGAGAGCTCATAAAGAAATGGACAATAAACAGAGTGGAATTAGAAAATAACGAGGATGAAGCAAAAGCTGAGGTAATAAGGAATCATCGAGAAAGTTAACAGGAATTTGTTCTTCTAGTGCTGTGTTCGTTTAGCCCACAGAAGGAAAAAAAATCTAAGCCCAGTCATTGTAAAAAACAACTGAAAAACGCTTCAGTAAATTAAGAAATGTTAGCAAATGAGTATTTTTTTTATTCCATGGTAACCTAAAAATGTTTTGATCCTATGCAATCAGATTATCAGCAGCATAAAGGCAACCGCGACTTATAACTGAATTGAGATTATTACAAAAAAGCATATATGCTTTAAAACAATACATTCATTGATCATAATTTACATTTCAAATGGAAGAGTAGAAGAGGTATATTTATTTTGCAAGAGCAGCTGGAAAAACTTGTCATGTATTTCTTCAGATGAACTAAAAAACCCACGCAATGTTATTGCAAAAAAATAAAAGCCATGTCAGAAATGTAACGTTTGAAAACTTATGCTAAATACACTTCAATTAGAGCAGTTTTTCCAAAGCTTTTTCAACTGTTAAAAAACCTCAGTAAAATCTTTCAGCATCTGGAGCCTAGTTTTCAGCTCTGGAAAAAAAAGCAGAAGTAAAAAGTCCCTGTCCATTTCCAACTACAGCAGAGATGTCAGAGACACAAATTTCCGAACCTTCAGAGTACGATGGGCATTTCTGCACTAAGAGAGAAAATGAACTGGGATCCTGTAGATGCTTTGGATGATGTCTCTGGAAGAGATCGAGTGAGGGACCATCTGAGCTGCATCTGGACCTAACTGTTCCAGGAATTTTTACTTTTAAGAATTTGAAAAATCGTCCGTTTCAGAAAGGAAAAGGAAGTTGCATGATGCTGTGTACAAAATTTTCTCTATCGAGCTACAGTAAATAGACTCCATTGTTTCATTAAGTCTTGAGCCAGAGCAAGTTTCTTAGAACACAAGACAAATTCTGTCAGGAGGCCTCTGCCTCAAAACTTTACTGCAGGGAATATTTGTCTTAAGATGTGACAAGTAAGGAATAAAGCTCCACAGGAAAAAAAAAAAAAAAAAGATTACTCTTTCCTAACATAATGTTTCTGAATCTGCAATAATTTTTGAAATTTATTTCTTCCAAATTATAAAATATTAAATTAAAAAAATATATAAAAAGCCAAATGTCATACACCCCACGGTCTTCCTAGGAATTCAGAATCAGCTGGTAGCCTTCACTTCTCATACCTCCTTTCTAAAAAAGCACTAGGGAATTGCTGACAGGGTTCAGCATTGTGCAGAATATTAAATATCTTTTTTGCAATACCCTGGTGACTCTTGAGTCTGTCTCTTACAGCACCATATGTACAGCTGTGTTGGAAAGAGGAAGCTATTAAATATATTAAAAAGTAGAAATATTACCAATAGACACTTCATCAAATAACTGGATCTCATTCATCCCCAAACAAAGCAAGAAATGTTAAGGTTACATCAACATAAGAAAATAACTCTGGATTTAATAACAGCACAAGCCTGTTGAACATATTTGAAAGTAAAAACATTGCTTAATAAAACAGATTAGTGTTTCTGAAACAATGAATGTAGCTTTCAACCATCAGAATGCTTTGGTAACAAAGACATGAGGCTTGGTTTGAAAGGCACTGGGTGTCTCAGTTCCCACACCACAGTTAGAAGGTCTTCGGTTCCAAATATATAACCCTTAGTTTACTGCCAACACAGGACTAGGAATATTTTCTATCAAAAAGGATTTAATAAAGAGGGGGGAGGAGAAAAAGAGCATTTTGTTGGAGATTGCATTCGTAAATCTATTCTTCAAAGTTTGCCCTCGTCCCTCACACATGTACAAATCTTGCATCCACATCTCCAACGAATGCTTAAAGGAGAAGCCACGGACACACAGGCACACAACCTCGGAAAATCAAAAACATCTAAACTCAGCAACCCAGCGCGACTTTTTTAATAGAAAATGAGCTCTAGAAAGGACATTTTTTGAGGCTTCTACGCACCTAAAGACACCAAGGGGAAAACTGGACTTTCAGTGGCTCCTTCCTCGTAAGATTTTAAATCAGCATTAAGCGAGAAGGCGCTGCCAAAAATCCCACTTGCCGCCCAGCCGCACTTTTACACTTACATAAGACTTTTACAAGTACGGCTGTTGGGCCCTAGAAGCCTAACACCCATCAACTTTTAATAAGCTTTGCAATCTTAAATGCTCAAGTAACTTCTGAAGAAAGGACTCGGGCTGTTTGTAAAACTTTCCCCAGAGGCGCCCATCTTGTGCAGCGGTGCTGGCGAGCATGGCGGTGATCGCAGCGCTGCTCTGCGAGGAACTGCTTCAGGAGCTCCTCTCTCACACTTCAGAGAAAGAAATGAGAGCATAAAGAACACCTACGGAGCCCTGCTAAGCACAACTTCTTATAAAAATACTGCGGATCTGAATGTTTGCTTAACTATCGCAAGGGCTGTGTTACTTATCCCACTTAAAAAATTTCTGGAATAATTTCGCAAGGCTCCAGTACTACTTTTGCTAAAAGTGGTGCAGAAGCCTGTGTTTCTTCTTCTAGGGAAAAGAAGTTTTGTTACTCGCAGTAAGAATGGAATAATTTGCATACTTTACTCCAGTTTTCGATCACGTATTTCCATATAGATTTACAATCTTTACTTTTAGTAGCATTCCTCCCTCATTCATTCACCTTGTTTTTCACCTCCTTGCTAGGTGTTGCAACTAAGGCAGTTGACTACTGACTTGCAAGATTACAACTAATTGCAACTAATGATTCGAGAATTTTTAAGATACTTGTCTAAAGAGCAGTGAAACTTCTTGAATCAAGTGCTAACAGAAATTAAGACCCTAAGGCTACAGGCACTACCACGTATTGCACCAAGATAACCCTAAATTTGTCCCCAAAAAGGAAAGCAATTAAAAAGCCTAATACTCCAGACAGTGAACCCACAAGAGATTCTGCACAGACCTCTTCTTTCCTATCATAAGGTTTGTGAACATACTGTTTCGCAAAAAAAATCAGTTTACAAAAACAAACACCAGGGCAAAGAGAGCTTTGACTCATCTTTGGTGCTCTTCAACCTCAGCCACACATTTAAGCAGGAGCAGATTTCGGGGAGGTTTCAGCAGAAAGAGCTGTCTGACCAAGCAGCCCTGCCTGGTGGAACCAGACAGATTTCCACCTCCAAGTGCCAACGCTGCTGGAGGTTCAACCCCAGCGCAGTGAGAGACAGCAACGCCAGTCTTTCAGTGGCTTGGACGCAAAGTCCAGCACCTCACCACAGACCCACCATCGCTATGGATACCAGACTTTCATTCCAACAGCTGACATTTGGGCATAGGAGCCTTTGTACTCTACTGAAGAGACACCAGAGGAGGAAAGGCACCCGGAGCAGGAACTTTTTAAGCGCTGCAGAAAGATCTGTCAGCGTTCGTATGTCACTGCCAACATAGAGCTCACTTGGAGGTCTTCATGCAGCTCTGATTCAGCTTCTGTGGGAGAAACCCACATACCAAACTCAAGGTATGGAGTCATAGGCATGCCTGCAGTAGTCTCATACCTACAGTCTAAGTTACACACACCCATGGAGGATCAACTACCCTGGTACCAAACACCTCTGTGCAACCACGTCCTGTCTAGGAATTATAACAACTTAACTCATTTAGTTGAAAAAAAATAAAAGAAATAAATGCAGTTCAACTTAATAAACAGTTTGATGCTTTTTTTTTTTTTTTTTTTTTTTTTTTGCATTCCAGTGCCTGAACCTCCTGGCAAACACAATTTTATTTGACAAAGGCTTATGTAGGTAGTGATGGAAGCTACCACAAGAGCTGAAATTTCTCTTCAGTCTTCTCAGTTGAGGCCTGCTGTACAGTGCAGCCTGCGGGGTCATGGCCTAAGATTAATCAGGACCAGCAGAGCACTGTGCTGTTGTGGTAAGCCTTCATGAAGTCACAGTTCATTGACCACTAAAACGTAAATATAAAATATTTAAAGACACGTGGTTGAAGCAACTGAAGGAAAACAATTTTAAAGAGAACCACACCAGGTTTCAGGGCATCTGAGTCTCACGCATGGCTCATACTAAGGGAGGAGATGAATGGGGGTACGGCCCTGTGCAGAACAAAGAAAAATTCTTTAAAAACCAGACTGTAATGAGTTCACGTTACATACAGGAGTTTGTCAGAAAAGTTAATGTTATTGGTAGTCCTTCCCTGTGCACAATTAGCACTTTGATTACAGTAAACTTCTCTGCAAGAGGTCAGGCCCACAATGACATAACTGTATAGGATAAGAGATTTGAACACAGAGTCAACGACAGAAAACGTACTGATTTCATTTCAAACTACATACTTTCAAAGTAAGGTTACCATTTCCCACCCTGTCCAAGGAATACAAATTATAACGAAAAAAAACCAGCCATCACTTACTCTGTTTTCCGCCTTTGCTTGTCTTCAAATATATCGTTCAGACTTATGGCCACCTGTCCCAAAAACCTGTCCAGCCCCACCAGCGACCTGTGCATGACAATCAGGTACAGGATGTATTTTTCTGGATTCTCCTGCATGAGTAGTCCAGGGAGCTCGAAGGAGGCCTCTTCTTTCCAGATGGGATCCAGCGTCTTCTCAGCCACCGAGGTGGAGTACTTCTCCTTGCCCAGCTGGATGATGGTGTAGGCATCGTTGCTGCCATTTTTACCTTTTGGCTTCAGACCTTTGGCTTGAAGGACCGTAACTTGCACGTGAGTTGGGAACCACTTCTGGGCTTGCTCTGCCAACATCATCTCTGAAGATCGCAGCAGCAGCAGCAATAATAACAAACGCAAAGTCCGTCAGTCCTCGAGTGACAGCGTAAGGGCACTTACGGCAGAGACACCTGTCAGGGGCTCGGCTGGTCCTTCCTCTAGCGCTCCCGGCCGCCGGTGGCCCTCACCAGCCCGCGGGTCCCCCCCTTCCCCGGCAGCCC
>VWZN01009790.1:46191-76524 GCA_013396955.1 Regulus satrapa | reverse complement strand
AAAAAAAACCCCAAAAAAAAAAAAAAACAAACAAAAACAAAAAAACCCAACAGCCCCCCCCCCAAAAAAAAAAAACCAAACAAACCAAAAAAAACAAAATAAAACAAACAAACAAAAAAAACCCCACCAAACTACCATTATTGTATCACCGTGGTCTGTACCAACACCTTCATTCTAGGGTATTATGACATTTAGTTCTGTTGTTTCAAATTCATGGGGAAAACATGCCCAGAAAGGAAGGAAAGAGACTGTTAGGAGCAGTTAACCTCTGCAGCTTCCAGGGAGAGCACTAACATTCAATATATGCCAAACCCAGCCCATTAGGGTGAATAATGAGCGAGTATATCTGAAACTTTGTACCAGACAAGATGAAAACAGATTGGGCAGGCTATTGTACCACACTTTATTACCCAGTGAAATGTAATTTGATCCATTTGCAGGAGGAAGAACCAGAGATGCTTGTTTCAGAATTCAATTGTTCCAGAAAGATGTAAGTACCCCGGTGTTGTTATTTTTATATCGATTTTTATGAAACACGTGTAGTTACGGTTTTACAAGGCAGGAGGTTCTCTTAATGATGGCAGCAAGACAAGCAGTGCAAATGTTAGGGGGCTGAGTACATTCCTCTGTCAGATGACAGAGGGCAAGAATATATAGTTTAACTTCAGTCTTACAGGAGTAAAACCAGAACCAGACACTCAACACCAGACAAGTTGCAGCCAAGTTGGTTCCTGGAGAGGTGACTCTCTGCTATCGCTTCAATCTCCCACTCCCTAGGTGGGGATGTTTGGTAAAATGAATTTACAGACAAAAGCTTGGGCTACACTCACCACGCAGGACCTTTAGTGGTGGAATTTCGGCTTTCTATATGAGATAGGTGATTGATTTCAAGGTGTGGTGCTCTCTGCTGTGATTTAGAGATTTTTTACATATTGATTTTATTTTTGAAAGTGAGAATAATTTTGAATTTTGATCCTGTGTGCCTGAATTTGCAATAAGCATGTTAGCTAAAGATTATGTTTCTATCTTTAAAAGGGAAATAGAATTTCATTAGCATAACTTCCTTTCTTTTTATTTTCCCTGAGACCCTCTCGAGTTGTAATCAAGATTTAAAAAAAAAAAATGCTCTTAGAGAAAGGAAAGAAAAAAAAAGAAAAAAAAGAAAAAATGTTCCTGAACTTGGCTATTACATCAATCACAGTACAAATGCTGTTGAGCCAGACATTGTTGTGTTTGGGAAAGTAGCCATCAAGTCAATATCAAATTCGACATATATATAAAACTCATATATAAAACTCATTTGCTGTATAGCTTTGGGAAGAAAAAACCCAAAGGTCACACTCCATTATTATTATGGAAATATTTAATGTGAAACAATAGACTATAATAAATTAACCCAGGAAGTCACACAGGTACCCAGGTGTCTTCGACTATCACTTTATATTGAAGGCCTATGTCCAAATGGACCTTTACATTTTTGGGTATCCAGTCATAGCTACTGGTGCTTTCCTTTTGTATTTCTCTTTCAACATCAGAAGACATTCTACTTTTTTAGGAGCCCTTCTGGGTATATGGAAAGCATCAGCAACTTCACAGATTGAAGTTGATTCATTCACTTTTCTGTCTTGGTTTCTTTTTCTTTTGTTTAAAAACTGTAGCTTTTTTTTTTTTTATTAACTGACACACCATTTTAAATTTTATTTCTTGTTCAACAGCATGGTATCTGTGCCATCTCTTGCAGCAACTCTTTCAAACACTAATCTCATATTTTCAACAGCAACCCTGTCCCTCCAGTAGGCTTAACCTCTTCTCACTATTTCAGATTTTGTATAGTCCTGTCTTGTCCCTAGAAGAAAATCTGAATTTCTTCGCCTCTACTTGGACATTGTTCTGTCTGGTGCTCCTTCCACCACTTTCTCCACTCCTTCTGACAGAAGACCTCCTGCTTTCATCCAGCTCTTTTTAACTTTGTGTTGACAACAGACAGTGCCACCCTTTCCCTCTGCTCCCAGTTGCTGCAGCAGTCTGGGCATGAAAGCCACACACCTTCTGTATTTCTACTCAAGCTTATTTACTGGGTTTTGGCCCAGTAAAGACTTCTCAAGCCAGGAGCAATCCCACTTTGCAGTACATGACGAGCACTGCTGCAGTTTCCTCTGGGAGTTGCTGGAAACATGATCTGCCCCTGCAGCCCAGGCTCCAAGAAGCAGCCTGAAAGCTGCAGCTGAAGGTTGGCACCCCTTCTTCCCTCACTGCAGCTCTCAGAGGACACTGGTATGATTTTAGTGCTTGAAACGGTGCCTTACAAGGGTTACAAGAATATCCAGTCGTGGACATAACAGGGAGTGACCTCAGCTGCAAGATTCAGGTGGGGATGCAGAGCCACAGACTGGCAGAGGAATATCCAGACTAGGGCTTTGGTTCACATCCATTCCCAATGCACAACATTTGGAAGAAGGAAGACTCTTCAAAGCTCTTTCAAATGTGTCTGAATGCACGAAGAGATTCCAATGGTTTAAACATGTTTGAAATTCCCAGATGCAGAGCAATTGTGGTGCATTGCACCTATCACTTCCCCACTTCCTTGTTTTTTCAGTCTGCTTTAAACAAAGAAGCATCTGAAATCCATAAATTTTATTTCTTTATCCTCATTTGAACACTACTGTAGACACCATTAAAATAGCCATACACTGGAAACCTCAAGAAACATATCTGTATAATATGTTTAAAGATGTCATGTTGCAGTAGTGAATAGAGGCAGAAAAACCTGAAAATCATCATTTAGAATCATGTAGTTATGATGAAGAGCCTTATTATCATGAAGTAGTAGTGCAGTTTTTTCTCTCTCATTTGCACAAATATGCCAGATAAATATGTATATGAAATAAATACTGTTTTGAATCAGAAATCTGTCCTATTTTATTTTTTGTTACCTTCTTATTTAGAAGATATCAACTGTCTTTGCACAAGACTTGTTTTATTTGTCCTGTCCCCAGAAGCTGAGTGTTCTTGTAAACTGATCTTTCCAGAGTATTTCTGTATGTGGGCTCATCACAGCTGCTGAAATCAGGCATAAAAGAGGCTGTTAACCTGAAAGGAATAGAAATATCTAAGTCTGCTAACTTCTGCTGTCCAAAGAGAAAAAAAAATGTATGAGAGGATGTCCTTCTCCCATATTGCTTGGGCAGAAATGGATACAGAGACAATAGAGAGGTGATATTACACCCTGGAGCCAAATCTGGGTACACTTATCAAGCTAAATTAATCCTTTGCTCACACAATCATCTCAGTTTGTTCTGTCCTGAGGGAGAAAGCATTCAAAGAAATAATCACGGGATCTTTATTCGATAATCTGCCTTTTACAGTGATACAGAATTTTTAGGGCAAGTGATGAATGAAAAAAAAAAAAGTGCAAGGAAACAACAACAATTGAGATTTTACATAATATTAGACTTTGCAGAAGCTTCACCCTGGGGATGAAGGAGCCTTTCTGGGAAGCAATAACTGTTGGCCCTCTGGACAGAGCACAGCAGAAGGTTCCTGGAAACAGAGGCCAAACCTGTAGATAGTATCTGAGTTTTATCTGAACAGCAGATAGCTTTACAACTCACCTGCAGCACTCATTGTTAAGGGTCAGATAAGCTCGTAGTTCATAGTGGGGAAAAAAACCCGAGCACCCTGCCCAGCCCGGCACAAGATGAGCACATCTGACAGACATATGGACGGGAGGGTGATCTGGAAGTTAGCTCTTCACAGCATGGGGATAAAAACAACTTCCAAATGAAATCACAGGTGTTCATCAAATTCTTTTTTAAAAACACCCCAAAAATCTAAAAAAAAAACCCCAAAGCGAGGTTCTTAGCCCTGTCAAAATAAGGAAAAACATCTCGTGGTGTCGGTAGGTAGAGCATGGAAGGAAAAGAAGCTGTGAAGTGAGCAAGGCTAATGGGTTAATTAACGATTATCCCTATCTGCAGTGGAAAGCTTCTCTCTTTACTGAGCCACATGGAGATTATGTGAATGACACAGGCCCTGTCTGGTGCATCCTCAGAGGCAGTGTCAGAGGCTGGCTAGAGCCCTGCCCTCCAGGCTCTGCTGTGGAGCAGATATTTGGTACAGATAGATTTCCCCATGACCACAGACCCTGTCTGGTTTTACTGTAGAGGACATCAAGGTGCTTTAGAGCTGAAGATTTCCCAGCTGGAGCAAATGGGACTGCTGAAAACATTTGGTGGGGCAGAGCGGTGTTAATGCTGGGAGGATGGAGTGCAGCTTGGGGTTTTGCAGCTTCAACTGTTCTGGCACAGTCACCGTGGTATAGCTTGGGTCTTAGACACTTCATTTTACACCAGGTTTGGCTGTGCCATCTCTGAGGAGCAGATCAAGGCACCCTGAGAGCAGTGAGCCCCATTCCTGCTTTCTATTCCATTTAAATTGTTTCCTTGTGCAGTTGCCTCACCTGAATTTTATTTCCGAGGAGCCGCTGGTAGTTTTCAAGGTGATTTACCAATGGCCCGGTGATATGAGAGCAGATGGGGATGTGATCAGGTCATGGTCACCCTAGGGTCCCCCTGTGAACCGCAGTTAACTGAGAGCTGGGTGTAATGGCTTTATCTGCTCTGCACCTCACTGTCCCATCAGGGAGGGAGCTCGTCCCCCTACAAATGGCAGAGCTGCTCGCTGACCTTTGCTGCAGATCTTTGCAGTACATCAAAAAGATTAATGGTGCGAGTTGGTAGTTTCAAGACCCAGCTCTCCAAATAAAAGATATTTTTTAATTACTGTCCAACCCTATTAGGCAGAGGGTTGTATAACATGTGTTTCCTTTTAGGGATGAACTGCCCCAATGGCAGTCGCAGAGCACTTTTGCATAACTCTTTCCCCCTCCCCCTGGCCCTATCTTTGTGCTGATGTGTTAACGTGCAGACATCCTGCTAATGGCTTGGATATGCTTAATCTTACAAAGCAATTTTGAGGACGGGGTTGCCTGCAACATCCCTGGGGGGGCTGTTTCCTGAGATCGGGCAGCACTGCCAAGCGTTTTGGGATCTTAACTCTTTACTGCCAAGTCTGACTGCCCTTCAAATATAAATCTCTCTCCCTTTACCTCATCCCTGATTTGACTCAAAGGTTTGGTTTATTTTCTGGTCGGGTTCTCGTCAGTTTTATCCATGTTTTTATCCTTGGATGGGGTTTCTAATCACTTAAGAGATGTTCACAAGCATCTGCAGCAGCAAATTGGTGTTTGTGTTTTAGGGCACTTTCCAGCATTATCTGAGGTCACAGTGTTAGCACAGTGAAATCCATTTATTTTCTGCAGTGTGTTATTACTTGGATTCAAGCAACTGTTTTCATGTGGAGAGAAATGTTTGAAAAGGTCTCTGTCTTCACTCACTGGCTTTTAGCCTTCCACTAAAGTGGGATGAATCCTTCAGCCTTTACCTGTATGAGTGATTTGAAGCCCTTCAAGCAGACTTAGATTACCTGGATAATTACAGGTTTTTCAAACGTCAGATGGTTTAGGATCAGACCCATCTTTTCCAGTGAGGTTTGCAGGGTGAAATCTTCAGCTGTACTTCAGAAATGATCCGGTCTTCTCCTGCTTTCTCTGCTACCCACCCCTGCTGCTGGTCAGGCAGGAATGTTCCACTGTTCAAATACCTGGCAACAACTATTTAATTTGACAATTTGTAGATGGTATTCCTGTATTACCCTTTAGGACCTTAATAATAGGTTTTTCTTTAGTGAAGCATTAAAACATTAAAGGCCATAAATTCCACAGTCACCTGTATCCATTTATTGCTAATTTATTATGGAACATATCATAAAACTTTGCTTGACATATAGGCCTCTTCATAACTATAAATCTTTTTTCAACTGTTTAGATAACTTATGCTTAAGTTCAAGGAAAGACCTCTATGAACAAATATTTTAAACATCTATTTCTTATGCAACACTAATACGTACAAACTATGTGGCAAATACTGAGAAATATTACTCTATAGTCAGATTTATTACTTCAAGATTTTGGGGGATATATCTATATAAAAACAAAATAAAACCTTGGTGTCACGTATCAGCTTTATTAAAAGGTTTAAGAGCTCTAACTGAATAGAGCTGTTATTGCAGTTAGCATCAAATATATAAACGCTTCTTCTCAGATTAAGTTTGCCATTTGTAACCTGGAACTGCAGAAAGGAATGCAAGTGTGTTTCATACAGGAGAACAAAACAAAAAGTTATCTATTTGGTACTTCTATATCTAAATGCTGTCTATAATATCATTGTTGCTTTAGACCTTGACCTTGCTCTCATGAAGCCATTTTTAAAAACCCAGTGATGTTGGATCATATATATGTATATAGAAATAATTTGGGCATTTAATTTATTCTTATCTCAAATAATTCCTTGGGATTGGCGCTTTTGGGATTGTTGATATTTGTTGCTCTTAAATTACCTGCTGTTGTTTCATATGCAAAAAAGAAAACATTTTCTTCCTTGTGGTGTATAAATTCAAATTTCTTGGATAAAGCAAACCAACATTCTACAAAATACTACTCTTTTTTTTTTTTTTTTTTTTTTCTCCTTTAACATTTTTACCCTGGCTGAATTATTAGCATATGTATTTGCTAATCATACATATGTATTATTAGCATATGTAGTAAAGTAATTAGTTTAAGCAGCAATGCACGTGCATATACCCAGAGAGCTTCTTTAGCAAGAAGTTGGTTTGTAAAAATATTGTTTGGGTGTCTCAAAAGACTCTGTTTTATTAGTCCTTTTCCTGCAAATGAGTTTGTTTGCACATGGGAAGGTCATCTTTATTTTTGAAACAAATTCCCCTCCTAGTGCTCTCCCCATCAGTTCAGCTTGGTGTGTGTTTGCAAATGCTCTGTGGCCTCAGGATTTTCTTATAAATTGTTAAACTATATGACCAAAATCACAGTGTAAGGCCAAAACAGTGCAGCAAGCACAACTCTTAATTGGTATATTAAAGTCAGAAAAAAAGGGATGGAAATCTTCTCCAATCTACTAAGCAATACTCCTTAAGTGAGCTTGTTCATAGCAAACTAATTAAAACTGTGCAGATTTTTTGTGTACTTGAGAAAACCCATGCCCAGCTTACTCAAACGCAATCACAACATCATTAGCATCCAAATGAAAGCAAAGCAACTGATTCATCCGAAATGTACAGTTCACCAGTTTTCTGCTGGCTTCTTCAGTGGATCTTGCAAGGATTGTTTCTTGGGACAGGGCAGGGAGGACTAATGCTACGTGACCATTGTATCCAGTCACCAGCCAAGCAGGGCAGAGGATCAATCTTCTGTCTCAACCTCCCAATCACACCTGCTTTCAGAATATTTCTATATTTCCCCCCACACACATCTAAATTTTCTCCCTGCTCTCTCCTTAGTCTCTTCCTTATTCTTTTTGCCAATTCTTTCCCTTTGGTGTCCTTCCACTCTGCCCCGTGCCCCTGCTCCCCATACAACACATGGGGAGAGCTCTTACAGGCAGATTCATGCTCTATCCTTAGTGCAAGAAAATCAGCAGCTACTCGTTTTGGTAGCCTTTTTGTGCCCCAGATTATTTTTCTGGGATTTATGTGTTCATAAAAGTATTCATATTTCGGGACCTGCTGAGAAAAATAATAAATTCTTGTAAAAATAGTGAATCAATATAAAAACCTGGTCAAGAGAAGAAGGCTAGCAATTTTTAGTCTTAAACAAATTGATTAGCTTTTGATTATATAGCAGACATCAATTTAATATTACTTATGGACTCTGTGGACTCCCAGCACATCTTTAAATTCCGCAGTACCGCAGTAAAGAACTTTTTATACTACTTCCTGGAAGCTGACCCCGATGGATTGTAATTAATTATATTGCTGATATCTGACAAAATAAGCAACTTTCCCGGTTATTTACGGTCTTAGATTTCACTCGGCTACATAACACAATGTCTCTTTAAACACTGTCAGGTGCTGTGAAAATTATCAGCCTCAAGCAGCGAAGCCTAGGGACCAGGACAAAGTTTAAAACTAATACCACGAGTTTCAGTTACTGATACAATCTTACCACAATAAAAGAATTACCTTTAATAAATATATTCCAGGACAGCCTGTGATGGGACTCAAGGAGCCAATTAAGCGTTGTATTCAAATGCTTTGTTTTTCTCTGCAGAGAAACTCCTGGGCCAGGCTCCCTTCTGGCACAAGTCTGCTTAAGTCAACAAATGGAGTTACACCCGAGATGAATTTGCCGTGCTATGTTTTTCTAAATAGATTAGGGGTCATTTGAAAAGCTGTAAATAAACCTTTCAAATTCTTTAAGGCAAAAAGAAACAAATCTCCAAGAGGAAGAGAAAAGAAAAAAAAAAAGGGGAAAAAAAAAAGAGAGAGAGAGAGAGAGAGAGAGAAAAGGGGGAAAGAAAAAAGATTTATTCTGCTTTCCCAGAACTGCAAATTTCCAGGTGTTCACCTTTTGATCTGGCTACAGGCAATGATTTTCTGAAGTGGTTTCTGATGGTGCCTGACATCATTTATGGCACTCCTGAACAATCTTGTAATGTGCTAAACTACACAAAATTAAGTGAGTTAGTGGCTAGCTAAGAGCAGCAAAAGGGCCATGGATATCACGTGCACTTTGCTACTTACAACATGTGTAGCTTTGAAGCAGAATTATTTCTTTGATTTGATAAGGAGAATAAAATAATTACTGGTCTTAATTATTAATAGTACAGTGGGGTGACAGGGCCTTGGATTCTCCGTGTTCAATGCAGCACAAACACAGGGGAAAAAGACAAATGTGTTTTTCCTAATAATTTACAGCCCATCTTAAGGCAAAACACAGCAATGGAGGCAGCAAACCATGGGGAAGAAAAAGATGAGTGGTGTGACCTTGCATTAAACCAGGAGAATGTTGTCTGTGGTTGGACTGCCCATGTTGCTCGTGTTTGTTTTAGTTTTATACAGATGTTATTCACAGTGTGTAATTAAAAGATGGAAGAATCTTTGCCATGAGCAGAACTGGACTCATCTGGCAGATGCTGCACCACTGAGCCAGTGGGAATTTTGCCATTTATTTTTCGTGGGTGATAACACCAATGATGCTGTTGAGTTTCAGGCGAGCGGGACAGCAGTTACCTCTGCAGGACTCAGGAAATCAAACTCAAAATGGGTCAAGAGTCAAAACTGGCACAGCTGGTCATCTCTGGCAAGTCAAAGCCATCCACTCAGCTTCACTTTTTTCCACATGAGCTGCAGTTTATTCCTTTTTCTCTAACAAAATGTTGTCAGAGAAGAAATTTTCTATTGTGCCCAAGGAGAGAAACTGTTGTCAGTTTTTTCATGATTTAACCTCTGCATCTCTAGGTTTTGTTAATTGTTTTAGCTCTGATGGGCTCAACTTAGTGAGCTGTGTAGAGAAGGGAGCTGAACACCTGAGTGGTGGAGTGTGGTGGGAGCAAAGGGCAGATCAAGTCTAGAAAACCTGGGGATCAGATCTGTAACTTCTTTTAGCTGGAACTTGGTCCGAGCTAAAGGCCTCTCGTGCAAATTTGTTGTTGTCGAGGCAAAGGGTGATAAAGCAATGGGATTTTCTTGTCTCCCAATGTGGTTGTCAACACGTGGGATGTGCTTCCTTCTGTGAGGCACAGAAATCTGTGCAGTGCTTCAGTACCCAGCTCAGAGTCAAATGCTGCAGTTTTGCCTTTAGAAGTATTTAATCTGTAAATAGCTAATTAACAGTCTTGCAGAAATTGTCATTTCCAATGTTGGTTCTAAGGGTTGAATTTGTTAATGACATTTTAAATTCTTATTTTATGCCAACAAAGACTGTGACGCTTAGCCAAATTAAGAATTTGCATTGACAATGAAATCTCTTTTCCCACTGAAAAAAAATCTAAGAAGAGAAATGTATCTGAGAGATCCTACCGTGATTTTGGTAAGTCTTTTCCAAGTGCTTATTCTGCAAATCACTAGATTAATACCATTTAGAAAGATCAGGCAAATGAAGCTGCAATTAAGAGAATTAGTTAAATCCATTATAGGCTGCTGGCCTTGCTCTCCAACTCAGGAAGGATTAAGCACCACACCCAAAGTCTGTTTGAGCCTATCTTCAGGGCACTATTTATTAATTACACTTAATTATTCATGGCAAACCCCAAAATGAAGCAGTTGAACATTAATCCAGCTGTTACCTTTCCCTCAATTAATGGGCTACTTGGGGATGCTTTTCTCTTCTTCTTGACTTTTCCACCCTTAACTTCACAGAGAGTTTCTCCAAGAGCCCTTTGCTGCAGGAGTACTCTCATTTCTATAAGATGTCAGTCCTGGTGACTTATCAGTGCTAACTCCAAGAGCACGTTGTCAGGAATTGTGGAGACAGAATATTTGTGCTGGCTGGTGGGTTCTGTGACCTGAGACAGCCCAGGTGTCTGTGCGGAGGTGGCATCCTCGTGAGAGGAGTGACAGCAGCCAAGCTCACTAAAGCAGCCCTTCAGGAACACAACTCCAAGGAACATCAGCTCCCTAGGATCCATTTCCAACCTAAGTTTCTATTCCAGACAGTATCTCTTCCCCCAATCTCCATCTCCTCTAGTCCAGTGACTGAAATCCTGTATTTTATTCGGAGCGGGGCTGTGAAATCACTGACGCTTTCTAGAAGTGGAGCTGGAGTGCCCCAAAGGTGATTTCTCCTCCCTTTTTCTCAACAAAGTTTGTGTTTCTCAGGGGCAAAGCAAAGCACAGGCCCTTTCGGGAGACAGAACACCCCTGTGCAACCCTTCATTAACGACCAATGTTATATTTACTAGGGTTACAGAGTTACTAGAGGGAGACTCTATAACTGGAGGTGTATTATGTAGATCATATGTTATTCCTGACTTATGGCTGAGGTGCTGCTCAGTGCTTTAAGGATAGGGAGGTCATTTGATAGCTTTAATCACACAGGTATTTCAGCTCGTCAAAAACAAGGGCAGCTTTGTAGTTGCTATTTTGCAGTGAGAGTCTTTCTGTATGACAAAGTGAACTGAGCTGATCAAAACATTATACACAGAAAGTGTAAACAAACAAAAATCAGCAAACAATGACTTTAAATTTCAAATGTCGTGGTCTAAGGGCAAAACAATGAAGGAAAACACAACATACTTATCAGCTTCTTGTTTCCACTCCACGATCAAAGCTTTTAACTTCAGTTTGTTCAATTCTTAATGATTTTCAGGCACTTTTTCTACCCCAGAGTACCAACAAACAAGGAGAAGAAAGTAAAATACAGGCCCTTCCCATGTTCTTGCACAGCAAAGCACTTTTTTGAAATCCTGCTCTTCTGCAATCAGATTTAAAGCTGATTTAAAAACAAGAATTATAATGTACCCTCATCTAAAACCATAATAATCTCTACTCCTGCCTTTGGATTTGCTGATGTACCAAAGCTTTTAAGTATTTACCTTCTAGATACGAAGCTCCTTAAGGCTGCATAATGCCTTATTATTATTATTACCAGTCCCTCAAGTCATAATGAACTCAGGATTACAGCATATTCTATATTTAAGTTTCTAGGACCAATAATTATTATATGTTCTTTGTTCTGAAATTTACAGAAGAAAAAAAAAAAGTCATATAATTAGTTCTTTTCTACTCACTACACAACAAGAATTGATTGGCAAGATCATCACTGCAAATGCCTGGGAAAAGCCTAAAAGTTTTTTTTTTCTTGATGGTAGGAAGAGATTTCACAATTTCATTATTTCGATTTACTAATCCAGAGAGCTGGCACAAGCTGTAACCATTAAATGATGCGACTGTGAATTTTAGAATGAGGGTGTGTTGTTAGTTTTTGTTAAAAAACCAAGCACAAACAGGACAAATACCCACCTAAGTTTCCTACAACTTTTTTTTTTTTTTTTTTTTTCCTTTTTTTCCTACTTGGAAATGCTGTCTAAGTAGAAAGATTTTGGCTTGTATCTTATATAGGTATATATACCTACCTCATATACCTAAATTAGCATTACTTTGCTAGGCCAGAGATGCTGAAATTACCTTTTACACAGAGTTCTGATTCATTCTTGATAGGAATTTGCTTGCAGACATTTTCTTTATGGTCTCACAGAGCCCATGTGCTAAGCCTGGTCAGCTCCCAAAGCTTTAACGATGTGAATGGCTTATGCTGGTTTTGCCATTATGGGCACCTAGAAAAATAAGCCTGATAATGGCTAAACCAGGGTATTTTCTACTTATGAGCTGTTTTATAAGAAACAAATTCAAATTATACCTTTGTAGGCACCTGTGCAGTCCCAGTGATATGAAAAAGGTTTGAGCTGTTGAAACTGGTTTTGGAATCAGCTAATGGGATATTTGGCAACTATTTTTAGTTAGATTTCCAAACAGGTTTCCTTTGGACAAATATAAGGGATATATTGCCATTGACCTGTGACTCATTGCTTTTTCTAATCTCCCTTTTGCTACCTCTCCATTTCTTAAGCTGCGTCCTGCTAGGGACTGAATCTTTCTTTTCTTATATCCTTCTTAATGGTAAAGTAGATTTTTGTAAGAATATGAGGCTTTTGGCCAATTTATTCAGTTTGTATTTGGGTGGGTGGAAATGATTTTGTTGTTTTTTCTCCAAACATTCAACACACAACCTGTTAAGTTTCTGTAGCACAATTTATTTTATTAGTAGGCAGTAGCAGTTGTTCACCAATCCTCTGTTTTTCAGAGATTCTGCATTTGGCACATATTGTGAAGGCTGAGAAATATAAAATGAGTACAGGAGGTTATTTGATTGCAAAGTTGCAGCACTGGTAGAAATCATATATATTCCAGTAGAGTTTCAATATCCCTAGCATGAGCTGAGCTAAATGAAGACTTTGTATGTCAAATGCAGTGGAATATTTGGGGAGCTGAAATCTTTATCCCCACCCTCTTCTTTTGCTCATCTTCTGAAGAACTGTCAGCTCACGGGTCTGTGCAGCACGAAGCACAGCACAGCACATTTTCCACTCTCACCTGCCGAGCTGGGCTCCTGCTGCTCTGGGGACGTCAGGGCACGCTGAGAACCTTTTTCCACCTCTGGAGCAGCTCCAGAACAGGGAGTGGAGCTCAGACTCTGCCCTGGCCTGCAGAAAGCAGCTCCCTGGCACTGGAGCGTGGTAAAGGAGCCAGCACAGAGGGGCTGAGGGGTGGGCAGCAAGGATGGTGGAGCTCGGCTGCCGCGCTGGAGGAGGAGCTGCAGCCCCAGCTCCGGCTGCCTGTGCTGTGTGGGTGTTCACAGAATGCAGTTCAGTCAGCAGAGCCCATCCACACACCTACACCAAGGGCTGTGTGAGACAACAGGTTACGTGAGGATGGATTAGAGGATTGAGTATATGAAGAATCCAGAGCCACTTTTTTTTTTTTTCCTTCTTCTTCTTAATTTGCTTCATGCTACAGCTAATCTTTGTCAAAAAAAAAACCAAAAACCAAAAAAAAAAAAACCCAAAAAAACCAAAAACCAAAAAAAAAATCCATAATGGAACCACAGAGAAACTCAGCCTGAAATCACCTCATCTAGGTTTGTTGGATTTTAGATGTTGAAAGCCAGGATATGAGATGTAATTGTGTAGCGTTACATGACACGTCAGGTGTCCTAAATCCCCTTGAATTATAGGCATACAATTCAGGAGGTGCCTCAGGTGCCCTGTGGAAAAATAAAGGTACAGCAAGAGAGCAGCTCAGCTCTCATGGACGAGGCTGTGGGAAAAGGCTCCACAGCCAAGTGACTGGAAATGGGAGGAAACTGGCCCTGAGGTGTTTGAAAGCAACAGGAGGGGTAAATAAAATAATTCATCTGCACCAGAAACTAAAACCCTTGACAGGGCTTGCACCTAACAATTGTGTCCATGACAGTTTATCCATTTTTTTTCCAGTGGTATCAGTTTTCCTCATAAAATACATTACTTCTCCCTCTAAACCTCGCCTCCCTTGCTCCTTTCAGCTCTCAAATAGGTCAATAATCCTATTGACTTCTTCACTTGCAAGTAGTCAAGAGCTTTATCTGGTCAGGGTCCAAAAGTCCTTCTCACCTGCAAGCATTTATGGAAAAAGTGCTGATTGAATATGAAAAAACATACAAAAATATATTGAAAAGCTCCTCTCTGCAAACCTCAGCTGGCAAGTGCAGTGGGGCAAATGGTCCATTCTGGCTCCCAGCTGTTTAGTGTCCCCAGTTTACAGTCCCCATTATGTGCCAGTTATGCAGAAGGTGAGGCCATCACTTGTTTGCCATTGGGCAGAGCTGTTCTCCATGACCAACAATGCTCTGAAAAACAGGGAGATAAAACACTACATTCTCACATGTGATTGTGATTTAGTTGGTTTATGGCAGGTCATACTTGTCGTGTCTGTCCAATATTCTCTTGTTCTAATAAACCTTATCTACAAAGTAATTTATTCTGTGACCTTTTTTCAGGTAATTACTTTTTAATTTTAATTTTTATGGATTTTTATTCAGACTTTTTGGGCAGATGCAGCGTCTGACTTGTCTGTCCCTTGGGGGACATGTGCTTTGTCCCAGGTATATTCTAATTTTTCCTCTGGCATTCTCTCATGGAAGGTTTTGTTTCACAGTGGCAGGTTAAATCACTTTAGATTTAGATACTCATAGACAAGGATGTTCACAACCTGTTTCTTAGACAGTAAACTACTTTTGTTGGCAAAGGAATAGCCTTTGGGAATCCAGAGACCTCGAGCTGTCCTAGTACAAGCTCATTTCTTTTTCCTTTCCTGCTTTCATTGTGTGTTCTGGACCCTGCTAAGCAACCTTCTCTCTCTAAAAGTTGCTCTTCACAAAGGTAAGAGAGATATTGCTTTAGTTTTCGGTTACAGGCTTTGCAACTCCATCAGAAGAAAGGTTCTTGTTTTCACATAGTCCCCAAGAGTTACCACTTAGTGTTATTATGGTCTTTGCTCAGGGTAACACCAGTTTGACAGCTTCCCATTTATTAATGCAGTTAAATATGTTAATAAACATGACATTTATTATTATCATAACATTCTTCAATTACATTGGTACAGTCTTATCCAGCAAAAGCAAACCTGAGCCAAATATATCTTTAAAACGTCTGCACACAGGCCAATGCCAGCCAAAGGTGTGACATTTTTTGTTTTTTATTTTTACAGTTTTTGAGAACACTTCACTCTGGCAAAAGCTTTTAGGGAAACCCAGCTTATACTGGCATCAAGTGATTTTTGCTCATACAGCTTGCCTTGTTTGCAGAACTGTTTCAGGCTAGATGAGAAAAGCACTCTCTGGCCAGCACAGGCTGAACGTGTGCCAGGGCACAGCTGCAGCGGTGTCATATCAACCCACAAACAAGGGCTTGGGCAGGCAGCACTGGTGGGGAGCTACAGCCTCCTTAGCTGACTCTCATTCACCCCCAGTAAACCCTTTCTTGGCTCCCACGAGGAAGGTTCACCATCGTGGCTGGCTATTGGCACACCTTGCCAGCGTTCTGCTGGAACACTTTTCTCAAAGTTCTGATTCCCAGAATATTGGGCCAGCATATGGGAATGTTGCATGAAACTAAAAAATTGCTAAAGTGCCTGTTTGGCTTGCATGATCTGATTCTAAGCTTATAAATAAAGAAGTTCCTTGCTGGTTTTTCTTGGTATCCTCTTGGTGCCATCTGAGAAGCACAAAGGAAACAGAGGAGACTGAAGGCTTTAGATCAAGAAGAAATGTCTGGTATGGGAGGACAGCAGAAATTCATAAAGGAGGGTTTTCCATTTGATACGGGACATTGCATAAATCTCTTGTGGAGATTTAGGGACATGTGCTATAGTAACTCTGCCTGTTGTCATAGACCAGGACAATTCTTCTCTGTCTTGACAAATGTACGATTTTTCTTTTCTGTGGCTGCAATGATTGTTTTCCATTTTATGCACTGTTTGGGGGTGAGACTGGTCTATTCCTGCCCTGAGGTGAGATGGTGGAAGGACCATGCCTTTCCCTGAAATCCTTTTGAAATGTGTTAGCACTCTAACTGCACCAAGACCTTGTGCTGAAGAGTGCCCGGGCCATTTTTCATCTCAGAGATGTTGGTTGAGGTCTCTGAACAGCCACTGGACTATGAACCTCTGAGGTCTGTGCCAACTATAAGGTCTGCATGTCCCAAAAATCAAGTAAATCTGTGACTCTCATGGCAGTGGTGCCTTCCACCACGCTGACCACAGATTCCTATGGGAATGTGCAAACCTCATGGAACAGACCCTGCAGATATTTCCATTTCGAGAACAGCAAGAAGTTGCATAAACTTTCCAGCATTTTACATCCCCATCTTTCATTGTGAGATATTGAATTGTGACATCAAAGAGTTAACGTGGACAGAAATGTTTGATCTCATTCTACTTGAACTTATTACATTTTGAATTCTGATACTGTTACAGTGAAGCTGTAAATTTATCTTGAGGTAAGCCAGCAGAAAGGCACTATTTTCTGTTAGTAGCAGCCATTCTGTTCCTTAAAAGAAATTTGGGACAGATGTGTCTGTCTTATTATTTCAGAGAGTGCAGGGAGAAAATGTATTTTATTTCTTATTAAATAAATTTGCCTGTTCATCTCGGTATGTGGGACTGTCAAAATTTATAAATTTGGCAGTATTTTAACATGATCATTCTGTTTTTCTTTAAACCAAGTTATTAAATTGATATATTTTTATAAAAAACAGAAGGTGATGGAAATTTTTTTTTTCATCTTCTGACATTTGGTTGACTGTTAAGGGGTTTTAAGTAACACTGACTCTTAAATCAGAAAGATAAAAACTCTTCCAAAGATTGCTGAAAACCAACCAAAAGACTGGGATTCACTGGGTTGCGGTGCTGGTAAAGCAGCGTGTGTTTGGATTTTGAGATTGGGATATTTTTGGGCTAATACGTTGTCAAAGTTGAAGTGTCCCATGGTTTTCCCTGAGCATCTCCCTTACCTGGCAGCAGGGAAGCCAGACACAAGCTGCTTGTTGAAATATTTACAAATCTTACTCACTTCTGCCAAGGTGGCTTTAGGTTTATAATCTCCATAAAGTCCCTTCACACCACTTTCAGCAGTGCTTAATCTGGTGTTAGTGCAGGCCAGGAAAAGTTCCCTTTTGTGTCAAGAAAGGTCCCAGCTCCTACAGAAATCGTGGGGTCAGATCCATGCTGGAGTGGCTCTGCTTGGCCACAAAGTCACACAACTTCCAACTGGAGAAAGCTCTTGGGTTTGAGTCGTGCTGTGCCAAGCTGCTGTGACTTGTTAAAGCAAACCTTCAGACCAAGAGTTTAGAGAGAGACAGACTTTTTTATCCCAGTCTTTGTAACTGTGATGAGAACTGGTTAACTTTCTAGCAAATGAAACCAGGCGTTTCTGTGGGGAAGGGTGAAAAAAACTGAGAGCAAAAAAGTGAATGATTTATGGAAAGGAAGATGCAAACATGGAAAGGATGAAATCCTTTTGCAGCGAGCAGCAGGTCAGCCTCTTCTGCAAGGAAAAGCTGGAGCTCCTTACATGTACTTCCTGCAGAAGAAGGACCAACTCCAAATTAAAAAGTTAAACAAGTGCATAGAAATTTTCATTTGTTCCACTGATTCTGGTTGACAAATCTGTTTAGTTGTATCCTCAGCTCTTTGTGTCCTTGATTCTCTTGTGCTGGTTCCACAGACAGGAAAGACCACTAATATGGGGGGAATTACTGAATGTCTCCATAGGCATGGCTGAGAAAGGAGTTGGACCCACAATCTGAACATCTTCTAAATCAGATGTTGCTGAGAGTTTGCCCAAAAGAGGTCTCTCTTCTCACTTCTCAGGGCTGAACAAATTTGAACTTCCATAAAATTTTTGCACTAATTTCAAGCTGGTGGGCAAGGTCAATATCCCCTCATTTGCTGTAATCCTAAAGCAGGATAGGGTTTGCAAATGCTGAAATTTTCCATGAGCAAAACCATTTTAAAAATATTGATTCAGGGGCCTGGAAATGTTTCTCTGGGCATTTCTAATCAAAAGGTAATGTTTCACATGGCGAGTGGAAAGGTCCTCACTGCATCGTAAGAGATGTGGTCTGGGCAAAGAGCAGGTCCCTGAGTTGCAGCTGGGTAAGCAGGGAAATCTACTTCTGTTCCTCGAGAAGTGAGCCAGGCAAATTAAATTAACGCTGCCTTGGTCCAAAGCAAAGCTACTCAGGTAGACTCCAGAACCAACGTAGGAGACTGAAAGCCTTGCTTCCCAAGCAGCATCCACCTCTGGTTTGTGTTGTGCCTGGGTGAGGCTCTGCATCAAGTGCAAATCCTAGCAGTGGGAAAAACAGCAGGATAAAAGTAAAGATGAGTGCTGGGACCATGGTAAATCACTGCTACCCGTAAAAGGCAACATTTGCTTAGGAGCAACCCTCTGGTTGTGTTTTAACCTGAGCTGGTGATCTGTACATTGCCATGAAATGTTCTTTTTCTATCCTGTGATGGAGCAGCATTTGTGCTGAGGTCCAGGGGCCACTGGACAAAGTTTACCCCAGCAATAACGCTGATAAAGTACTTTTTAGTGTTTATCTCATATCTCTCCTCTGCAAAGTGGAAATAATGCTTTTTCCCAGCTTTGTGATACTCACTGACATCCTGTTGCTAAAGGTGGTCTGGAAAGTGTGCCAACAATTTTATTGCCACCAATAAATGAGAAATCCCTTTCTCATTCTAGGACCTGCTGTTAAGGGTCAGTTAAGGTGAAACCAGAGTACCAGGTCTATAAACCATGGCTCCATAAAGAGAACAGCTACAAACTGTGATGCCATGGACAGTAATGAATCCTAACTGCTCTTCTGAGCAGGAAAAGAGTGAAGAGCACAGTCTGTCCAGGCTCAGATGTGCTGTAGGACTGCCTGGAAAGGGGAAATCACACAGGGAGGTGGGATGCTGTTTCTGGGGCACCCTGCCAGTGATCACTGGGTGCCACACATAGCCACAGCCAGCGTTTGCTCAGTCACAAAAGCAAACAGCATTTCTGGGAAGAAGAGGCCCAACTACCATCAGTGCACTTCACTTTTAAGTGGCTGGCCGTGCCATGCTGGTAATTTAAATGGATATAAGAGTGATAATAGTTTAGCAGTGAGAACAACAGTTTTGCCACCTCTTATCTGGAGATAATGGCAGAACATTGCAGGGTTTTTTTCACCCTCTTCCCAGCACCTGTCCTTATTTGTTGAACAATTTATAGCTCCATCTGAAGTATTATCCTGCTAACAGTAGGAGGTATTTGCAGTGCAGCACAACATAATCCTCCCCTCAGAGATTAAGACTATTACCTCATTGATGCTCCTAGTCTCTGCCAGCCTTGGCATACCAATGTACAGCATGAATGCAGGTTTGCTGCATAATAGCTCACTATGCTACCAGCTAAGCCACTGAATGCTTCTACAGTCATTCCTTTTATTAGGAGAATGACATGACAGTAATAATGGATAATGAATTCTGTTAATGAGATGACTTATTTCAGAAGTAAATAAAGCTCAGGTGTCACGTGAATGAAACATTTGAAATATCTGCAAATGTGATTTAGTCAAATGTTTCAGGGAAGAAAAAAAATAAAAAAGAACCCACACAAACCATCCTTTGAGGCAGCTGCGATTGAGTGGGTAAGACTCCACAAGCAAGAAAGGAGAAAAGGGAAGTTATACACGCAGCTGAACTTCATCCCTGGTGCAAGTGATTGATGGCACAATCTATCCTGCTCCAGTATAGATGAATTTGGCCACACTGAGGATATGTAACCTCTGTCAGGTCGAGGTTGCACTCCTGCTCCCGTGTGTGATGGATCCCAGCAGGAGCAGGCTTGGGACTGCAGCTACTGGCACAGCATCCCTGCAGCTTGGTCTTTCTCTTCATTGAATTTATCACAAAAAGCTCTTGACTTGGCTGAACTAAAGCCAAGGGAAGTGCAAATATCCACTGCTACTTCTGCTGAATTACATTTACTCCTTTACTAAGTTATTATTCTTCCTATGAAGAAACAACTTAGACATCTTTTCCTGTGACACAGAGATATTAATGTAATCTTCCTCTCCTCACATTTTCAAATGATTGAACTGTGTTTTGCTTCATATTTGCAAACCAGATCACCATCAACCAGGTTTTTAGATTGGTTTATTGTACATTAAAAGGTTACCAACATCAGCATCACACAGAGATACAAACAGGCATCGCCAAGGATGTGGTGAGGATGCTAATATTAGAACTGTCAGACAGCCTTTGTGAAACTCAAGGTTTCTTTATTGACCATAAAAGCATTAAAGCATCAAAGAAAGCGACTACTTGGTGTCTACAGGCATATTTATCTTCCCTAAGATTTTTTTGCCCTGATGTGGACTCTGACTTCTGCACATCTTTAATACATTTATCCTCACAGTATGCCTGTGAGACACAGAGGAGCTACTATTTGCGCTCTACAGAAATTCTGCATTTGGGCAAAACAGAGAGCTGAAACACTGAAGAGAGAGCGAGCAGGCTGACCTCCTGCAGACACGACAGCAGGAAGCTCCTCCAGGGAGCCATGGCCTGCCTTGGCTTCCTCTGGCCATCTGCTCTTGCCCCATGGCATAAAGCACAGGGCCCTGCGACCTGCCGTGCCACATGTCACTGGCCAGCAAAGCCAGGGGGCTGTTTGCCCATCCAGCATGGCTAATTGATGGAGGGAATAAGGAAGGAAGGAAGGAAGGGTCGGTCCAGTGGTAGGTTCCATGGCTTTGGCCCTCTTCTTCAGTGGTCCTCGGGGAATGACGTGGATGTTCCCACCTGGCAGCTTGTTGGCTCTCTGTGCCTGCTACTTGGAGCAAAACCATTTTTGAGGGGTCTTGAGAGAAAGTCCCTTTCCCTGTGAACAGTGGAGGCTAGAAAACTGTGGCATCCTAGAGGATTTTGTCCCAAACTCCAAGTAAGTGTCCCTGAAGCATCTGGCCCACACCAGCCTCGCACCCAGCAGAGCTGCACCCCCACTGGTACCCAAGGCAGCAGCTTTGGTGAGGTTTGGGGATGTGGCTCCATGAGCTTCCTTCCCTGGACACTTGGGACACTGTGGACTCACACCCCAAAGGAGAGAAAGGCAGATTAAAATCTGATGCTTTTATGGGATAGGGGAAGGGGGAGAGGGAAGGTGCAGAGAAATATGAAAGCTGAAAAAAGATTTGCATGCACGACCTGATACATTTTTTAGATGAGCCTTACGGAGTTGTTGAAGTAAATACCCAGAATAATCACAAAAACTGGGCTGTCCTTCACCTTTCAGCACCCCTCCTTTTTTGAACCAAGGCGGGAAAGGTCTCAAAAGTTTAGCAAAGAGACACCAGCCTCCTTAGGAGGCTCTGTGGGTATCCCAACCTGGAGGGAATCCAGGATGCTGTGAGAGAGCTCCATCAGGGCAAAGCTGGCACTGGCTGCATCCTGCGGGCTGAGAGTGCCGCCAGCCCCACACCAGCCTTCCCAGAGCACTCGGGGTGGATCCAGGCTGCTGAGAAGCTGCCCCGCTGTTTGGTTGTTTAAGCTGTGGCTGCAAAAGAAAAGAAAAGCAAAACCATGGGTTGATTTATATCTCTTGGTTATTGTAAGGCATTCCCAAAAGATACAAACAAACAACCCCAGACCTTTTAAAACTTAACCATTAAAAAAAAAAATGGCCAAGTGCTTCTATCATTTTCAGTAATTAAAGCAGGAACAAAAATTAAAAACTCCCCTGGCTCTTTCATTTGATGATTTTCAAGCCTGTTTTTTTCCCCTCGCATACTCCTTGCATATTTCATTCCTCACAATCCTGTCCCCATTAGTGGTGATGACAAAGCTCCCATTGCTCCCCATGTGTGGGAGAATCACACTGTAAGTATGGATTTAATCACCAACCTTCAAAGTGACTAAAAAGGCAGATAGATGAGATTCCTGGGGAGACTTTCAAAAGTGAATTTTGACATCCTGGCTCTTTTGAGAACGTCGCTTGCTCTTTTCCAAAACATTTCTCGAGGCCTGCCCTTATGGGCCTAATTTCAGGTACCCCGAGGTACAGCTGCTTAACTGGTTCCAGCTCCCTGCTGGATCCGGGGCTCTGGGCACCCCTGGGGCCGGCCAAGCTGCAGCCCTGGATCCCAGCCTGCCCAATTCCCAGGGGAATCTCAGCCTCCTGCGTTCCCACGTAGGCAGCGAGAGGCGCAGGAGCCCTCTGGAAGTGCTGACCCTGTTTTTTTCCACGGGGGACATGACTAAGGCTCCTTCGGATGCCGCTGCTGCCGCCACGCTGGAAGGGGCAGATCAAAACTCGGCGATTATTCTGCTAAGCATCTCTAATTAAAACCAATAATGGGGTTAATTAAAGCACATGAAAAGCGGGATGTTCAGCACCGAGCCAGCATTTCTTTCTCAGCCTGTGCTCGGTCTGTGCAGTTGAGTCCCTTCATTAGCCCGCGGCCAAGGCCTTCCAGACCACATACACTTTGCCAGGTGTATTGGTCTGTGCTCATAGCAACAAAATTAGCATCAGAGCTATTCATTTTCGTGATATTGGGCAGCTTTTTTTAAGCCAATGGCAGGTATTTTCAATCTTCTCTTACTTTTATGCATAGAAAGGGAAAGTTGTGAATAATATCTGCACAAAAGAACAGAAAACAACTCCCCTATACTCATCAAAATTTTATTTTTTACTTTAATTTACACATTTAGGGAGCTTATCTCTGAATACCAAATGAACCCACCTACTTTCGTTTGCTCATTAAGCATAATTTTATATGCATGAAGTGGTATTTTTGAGGCAATATTACTATTGGCAGTTGAGTTCTGGATCCATATCTTTGCCTACGGAAGTGAATGGGAAAATGTTAATTTATTTCAGCGACGGTGAGGTGGGACCTTAGTGAATAGTTATCTGTGTGTGCATGAAAACACAGCAATGCCTCTAAGGAGATGCACAGATACCAACCTGCTCACACTTTTAGGCAGTCTGAAGGAGCTTTAGTTGGAATTTTATTCCAACTAAATTATAGGAGCACCTTACACTATCCCAAATAACTTTACAGAACAACTACAATAAAAATACTGGGGCACAACTGTATCTACTTATTAAGAAGAGTAGCACTGCATGAAAACAATAATTGCATTTTGGGAGATTAATTTTGTTGCACAGACCATTTTTAGACTCTAGGGTTTAAAAATTAAGATCTTGTGCTGGTTTTTGTGCTGTCAGGGCTGGAGAAGGGAGGGATCCTTATCCCAGCTTGGCTGTGCTGGCAGAACTGATGCAAGTTTAGTGGTCAGGCTGTGCTTTTATCAGCATACCTTTTATTCCACTTGGTGGTGGTTTTACTCTGCTGGTCAAAAGTATACTGCTGCCTTTGTGTATATTAGCAGGCCTAATTATCAGTGCTTGGCTGAAGGAAGTACCAGAAAGTTAATATGAAAATACAGAAGGGATTATTTAATTCTTGTACAGATTCCAAGGCAGCAGTTCAGCCTGCACCAGCAGAAGCTGGGAGACTCCCAGTACACTGAACATTGGCTTCCAGTTCAGATCCAGCTTGGTTTGCAGCACTTGTGCTCCTAATAAGCTCGTGAATTGGAGACAAATGCAAATTCCTCAGTTATTATGAATTATCTTCATTTATTAGCTGTTTACATGTGCCATGGTGGAAACTGGATATGAAAGGAGCTGAGCCTGTGCTTGTGAAGGCAACTGTGTGGTAGCTATTTAAATGTCAGCTCCCTTCCATTGACAGGGTGGTGTTTTTCATGAATAGTTCGGAAGTTTCTCTTTTTTTCTTTTTCCTTTTTGTTTTAAAATGGCTCAATGTTGATTGTATCAGCACAGCTATTATGCTGAGCCCCTGCAGTAATTTGTCAAATAATCATCTCCTGGTACATTTCTTTTTTTTTTTTCTTTTTTTTTTTTCCTACAAAGGCGCTAATGATTACAAGTATGATTAATAACTGAACTAAATTGTTATTGCTGGGAAGTTTTAGAGCATTCAGGAAATCGTGACCTGTATTTAAAAAAAAAAAAAAAACCAAAAAAAAAAAAACAACCTTGGGGACAACAGAGGTTGGTCATACTTCACAGAAGGAATGTACGACCTGTACATGTTTCCTTTTCCCCTGCCATGCTTTTTTATTAGATCTTGGGATAGTAACCTCACGTGGGTCATTCCTCGGTCAACTGCTCATCTCCGCTGTTGTTCCAAGCAGGCTTCCCGAGCCACTACAGGAAGGACCGGATGGTTTCTTTAAGGAATAGCACTATTTATAAAATAAATATAAAATCAGCTCTCCATTTTGTGCAAGCAACAAATTATGAGAGCTCCAGCAGCTGTATATTTGTTGAACACCCGCCTCCTGTGAGTATAAATTGCACCTTACTGAGTAGAAATAAAATACAGTGCACCAGAGACTTTGCTGCAAGGTGTAGCTGCTTGTGTATGGGCAAGTAATGACTTGCATTTTCAGCTGCTCCTTAGTAAGAGCCTTAGTAATTGGAATCAGTTATTCAAAACATCTCTAAATGTGATTTAAATGGCAAGGATTTAATAACATAGAAAGAAGTCATTACAGAGGTTCAAGCAGGGGAGAAGGGAATTCCGTTTTTCAGAGCAGAGGGAGAAAAATAAAGCAATTACTTGATGTAAAGGCCAGAAACAGGACTCCTGCTGTCACAGAGAAATCAAATCTGTCAGCAATTAGTGGGATCTTAGGAGGCAAAGAACCCTTCAGTGTTGAACAGTGAATAAGGGGTTAGCAATTATATGAACTGATAAAAGTGTTCTGGTTTTCAAACAGCAGGTTAACAAGGCTTACTTTTTTCATAACTTCATGCAGATGTGATGAGTCACACTTTGTGACATTTTCCAGGAGGACTGTATGAAAAGGTAAGAGAATAATAAATCTCATTTCGTTGCTTTTGCTTTTAAGATGCTGCTGATTTACTTATTGCAAAATGACCCAGGGCACAGTGATGGGACCAGCCTCGGTGTCTCACTTCTCACTGGGGCCAGACAGGCCTTTACTGAACTGTGCCTTTAAAAGCACTGCTTGTCTTCCATATGTGAGCACTTGTGAGCAAAAAAAAAACCCCAAAAACCCAAAACCCTGCATAAACATAATGAGGTCTCATTCTATTTGACGTCAAAAATACTCAGGAATTCCCAGCAGAATGTATTTATTCCCTGCAAGATTGATTCTTGGGCAGCAGAGTTCGTAGGGGGAAACGGAAGCAGACGTGATTATGCCTTTTTAGTCTTGACTCTGTCTAACACTCTGAACACTGTATAGACATTACATGATTAATTGGCACAAGAAAAAGAGTATTTGTAGGAAACCGAAAGATGAGGAGACTTTCTCCATGTCAGAGAGGCTGAGGCAGAACTAGAACTCTGATCCTGTGCTTTTATTGACTTTCATGGGGAACTTTAAGAAACAAGAAGCAGAAAGGGACTAGAAACTCTAGATATACAGCCTTGAATAGCATATAGGGAAACAGTGAGCTTTGAAGACTTCATCTTCATCCTAGGGTATCCCATTTTGTTCAAAGGCACCAAAGTCCTTCAGAGCAGGAAAACAAAGGAGCTCTGGCAGTTTCAAAAGGCTTTCTCTCTCAAAACAGAGGGATGAAGTGTGTCTAGACTGAGACGCAAAATCCTTCTGGAATGTCTAAAGAAATTAGGGCTATTGAGATTAGCAGGGAAAGCCTTTCAGTGGGATCAACATTCACAGAGAGCATTGCTTTACAATCATCTCTAAGTGCCCAGTTCATCCACTGAAGCAAAAGCCTCACTGGCTTTATGTTGGCTGCTTGGTCTGTGGTGTGTCAGACTCCTAGAGGCAAGGACGGGGGCCTTCTGAGCTCCTCCAGACTGCAGAAGAAACAGAGGCAGTTTGTACCTGGTCAGTGATTTCTACTGGGGCTTTTTCCCATCCAAACCAGAAAGCAATCCCAGCACTGGTTGCAGGAACATGTGGTGGTCTGAAGTTCCGAGGTAGAAAGGTGCAGCTGGGGTTGCTGCTATGCTGCCACCACATTCCTACACAACACGGGAAGGCATCATGCCCGCTTTCCCAGGATTTTCAAAAATGTGGTGTAATGCAGAGCTATTGCATCTGGCTTTGTGTTGTGTATTAGCGTATCGTTGGGTGTCATCGCAAAGGTAAATCAGGAGTTAAAGCAAAACAACAAAACCAAAATCTCGGTCCCGATGAAGATTTCTCTCACCTAAAAATCTCACAAAGGCATCCTTTGCCGATGGGGGTATGGGGCAATAATAGAAATTGCAACATTTCTGTTGAGAAGTTGATATTAGCTTCCAAAAGACATCAAATCTTGTGTCAAGTCAACATGGGAGGAATGTCTCAGGGAAGCATTAGATCACTCTCGTGTCCTGGTCGCCTCAGGAAAGGAACGTTTCAAAGCAGATTCAGATATACACCCCAGAAATGATTAAAAATCTCTTGAACTTCATTCATTTCTCAAGTGACTTAGATTTTTCTTTTAATATGTATTTTAGGTCCTAAGAAGGTTTGGAAACCACTTCATAATAAAAAAGATTTAAATAGAAACAAAAAAGTGAGCACTAGAGGATGGACCTGCATCATTAAGTGAATATATATTCTTTTTAATAATAATTCCAATTCTCTGAAAGACAATACACATTTCAGAAGTTTTTGTCCTGTGACATGTTCTAAAAACACCCCATTTTCAAAGTGGCAATGCAGGTGAATTTATATGAGCACTCTTTTTTGTGTCTGGAAAGATGGTGGATGTCCATGGGAGAGAATAGTATTTCTTAAACCTTGGCCCAGCACCACCTTTTTCCCTCCTGTGCACTTACAGGATTGCCTGAGCTGAAGATCACACTCTCTCTGAAGAACTCCTTTTCTGATCCCTTGCGCCTTCTCTAGGATGAAGGAAAGCTTCCAAGGAGATTCACTTTCAAGTGAATCCATCAGCTTGCTCTGACCTGGGTAAATCCTTTGGATGTCATATCAAAATGCTCGAGATAGCCTCCCATTTCTTCACCTTTTGCACCCAATCCTGAGTTGCTCTCTGATCCCCACACTTCTGGTTCGTGGTGCGGTCCTTAAAAAAAACTCACCGCTGATCTCGATAGCAATCCATGGCCTCATTATCTTGCCAGATCAGGCCTTGCTTTAGGTACTTCACAATCTCACATTAAGGAATTACTAAATGGCAAGTGCCTGCTGAAAAACAGACGCATAAATCCCGTGGAGGTGCTTTTTACAGTAATCTCTTGACTGCGAAAACACTGAGAAGTGACGAAAGAGTCACTTATCAGAGAGAGAGGTAAAAAGAAGGGACA
Organism: Regulus satrapa; assembly: GCA_013396955.1. Taxonomy (NCBI): domain Eukaryota; kingdom Metazoa; phylum Chordata; class Aves; order Passeriformes; family Regulidae; genus Regulus; species Regulus satrapa. Next base: position 49,192 of record VWZN01009790.1, on the reverse strand, counting down.
AAATCTTTGCCTGTGTCATGAACTTAGATGGGGTATAGGGGTAATGGTTACACATTTGACATTTCTGTTTTGCTTCCAGGAGCTGGCAGTGAAATGCCTCTTCTAAATCCCAGCGCATGGAAAGTGACCACTCCCAAGGGAAGATCCCGTGGTGCTGAGAGCTCTCTCCAGCACGCAGGAGGAAGGAGGGCTCTCCATGGGACACTGGAATATGGCAGCTGCTGATGTCTACAGTTTCAGCAGAATTTTCTGCTTCTAGTCAACATCTTAGAATTTGTAGGACATCTACTGCCTTGTTTCAGGAGTCACGTATCCAAAATTAGCAAGAACAAGATTCAAATTTCAGTTTGGAGTTTTGAGTTTCCTGCATCTCTCAGAGCAGAGATCCACGGGATTTACTCATGAAGGAGCTGCCAGAAGCCAATGATCTTGCTGGCAATCCAGCTGTCTGCCTTCTTGTCTGGCCAAAATTGATAGTCTTTAGGGAAAATCGTTGGTGGAAGCCAGCATGACTTAGATTTCTTTGAACTTCTTTTGTTTGGCTTCAGGTCTGAACGTGGCACACAGACCACACTTGTTGCATTGCTTGCTGGTCATGGACAATTTTCAGATTTCTATGGTGATACAACAGCAGCTGCCATGGAGTTAACCCCTCTGTAGGGCACACAGTGCCCCTTTCATGAGTTGGAGAGTGCCTATGGACACCTTGGCCATCCTGGCCATGCTACCCAAATGCATTTCAAGAAGCATCTTCCCTCTAAACTCAGTTAATTGATTTTTTTTCTACTGGGCAGTACCTATCTGTTGTTCCCCATGAAAACTTGTGTAGGTAGAGGGAGGAGAATTTATATTTGGGAAGATATTTTCTTCCTTTGTTTCTAGAAAGAGAAATGAAATGGATGCACCTACACTAAACGATCTTATGCCAGATTCCATCCATTTTAGGATGAATTAATACAATTCAGTGCCTTGGGACTTGCAGGCAGAGAGAAGACTGTCACCAAAGCCGGGCTGTGCTGGCACAGGCCCTTTGATAAATAATTTCCTGGGGGGTCATGATGTTGCTGAGTGGCTGCAGGGGGTGCCTGGGCTTTCTCCAGGGAACCTGCAACATCCCTGTGGGGCCCTTTTCTCAATCACTCTCCAGATTTCAGTGATTAAGATCTTATCTGGGGCAACTTTCATCCTCGAATATCCGCAAACACTTTGCAAAACAGCATGCAAGGTATCCATAGCTATTTACCATCAGGTTACCACTTGGTAACCTGATTGCATCAGATTGGAGGAGGAAATTTATTTCCTTGTGAAATACGATCTCATAAAAGTCCCTGGGACTGCAGGCATTGCAATGCACCGTGCGTGGCCTTGCTGCCTCCAACAGAGGCTGGAGATTTGGCACGATTATGCTGTAGTTTGTTAATAAAAAGGACTTTTCAGAAATGAAAGTGTAAGTGTAGGAAATTGGGAAGTGCCACTTGGTCCCCTTCTCACTGCTCTGTGTGGGGAATTTGAAGGAGCAAGTTCCTTATCAGGAACCGGGGCAGAAGAATTCTTTTCAGGTAAGTCAGCAGCGAAGTTGCAAAATAACCTGTGCTGTACACAGAGAGGCCTCCCCATTTCCAGAACTCCTGTTTGCTTTGTCGCAAACCTTATCCCAATTGCAGATTTGAGGGACGATTATTTTAAAAAACACAAACACCTTCCCCTTTCACGTTCCAAACCCGCTGTATGTTAAATTTTACTCTCCTCGCCAACCCCCTCCCCCGGACTGTATTTAATCTGCCAACAAAGAGCGTCGTGCTTGTGCTGACCCTAACATATTTGGCCGGTTTGCATCCAAAACACCGGGCAGAAGCAGCGGGATTTGTGCCTTTCTCAGCGGCATTGTTGGGCAAGAGAGTCACCCGAGGGCTGAGCTGGGAGCAGCGTGCTCAGCATCCAGCTGGCTGCGGCCCTTGAGACGTGAAAGGAGCACTTGGGGTTCATTACACAGCACGGATGTGGTGCCATTGTGTGCCTCGGCATCCCGGCTGCCTCTGGCTCTGCCACAAGGCCTGGTTTTCTGCCTGGATGCTCAGGTCTCGCTTTCTTTCCATTGTGTTGCCTGGTGTCCAGGAATAAAGGATACTCTGCACGCAGGGAGGCAATGGGAGGGGGAAAAAAAAGGAGGGTAATTTGTAAAGGAAATATTTCCACTAGATAAAGTTTTAATTGACGACGCCGGTGTTTAGTTAGCCAGTTCACTCTAGGAATTGTATTTATTATCTTGCAAAATGTTTTAAATAATGCTGGTTCCTTCCTTCCTCAGATTCTTGTGTATTTTCACAATTTGTTGTTGACATGGCTGCCTCATTCAAAACAAAGTTACAATCTTCTACATAAACAGGATCAAACCCGGAAATATATTTGTTTTTTTAAACAGAAGAAAAAGCGTTGTTATAATTATTTTGAGCTCGCCTTGATTTTAAAGAGGTCAGCGATTTATTTGAGTTTTTAAATGAGTTATAATAAAATGGTTCTAATCTAGGTTGTTTTAGAACAATACTGAGAAAGCCCTTGTTCATATAAAAAACAAGACAAGAATAGTTTCAGAAGTTATTTCAGATTTTCTTTTCTTTTGTTTTTTTTTTCAGAACAAAAGCAAGGCCATTTTAAATTAATGTTAACTTTTTGAAGGGCATTAAAACCTACTAAAATTTTGGCAACCATGTGGACGTCACAACCATCTTTGCATCCCTGTGCTGGGGCAGGGAGGATCCGGGAGCCTCTGGGGGAGGTACCCGCATACCAGAGCAGGGCAGGCACACAGCCACCTGCAGAGAAAAGGCAGACAGTCCTCACAGAAGCAATATTTATAATATATACTGCTCGTTAACAAGTCAAGTACTTTAAATTAATACTTTGCCAGCTCATTTGTTTTCATTCGGGGAGAAACTATTCTATGGCTGTATTTGAATAAATCACCTTTTTTTTTTTTTTTTTTTTTTTTTTTTTTTTTTTT
>VWZN01009790.1:30947-46182 GCA_013396955.1 Regulus satrapa | reverse complement strand
TTTTTTTTGATGGGTTCCTGATGCCACAGGGCTTGTTCCAGTAGAAAAGAATCGCCTTTGGCTCCAGTGATCTTGGGTCAGGGCTCTGCGTTTTTCGGTTTAAAACCCAAAGCCCATCCATCATGACAAGGCTTTGTTCCGGGGCTGAGCGTACCTGCTGTGGACACATGGGCTAACATGAGATAACAGCCAAGCAGGTGGTAATTACTGTGATTAACCACTGCCACTTACCTTTAGATTTCAGGCAGTCGCTCTGCTTTAGGACAACCTCTTTACTGTGCTGCCTTTCCCTGGGCATTCAGTGCAAGTCCATATATCTGTTACAGAGGTCTTTGCAGTTTGCAAACCCCTTTTGTGCCCTGGGTGCTGTTCCTTGTGGTTTTATGCAGCACCTAGTATGACCTGCTAGAATCCCTGTCATATATCTGCTAATTAATACCAGCCGCAGCAGTTGTAATTTGGTATTTTCTACCCTGGACCTGCAGTTATATTTTTCATCAGTTCATTCACTTGTTGCACAAACAGAGAATTTTAACCACAGGCACTGATCTTCCTCCCTGTTAACCTCAGGGCTTCTAACTTGGTTCCTCCCTTCTCTTAAATCACCGTTTATTGCTATTTTTACAAGAGAAGATTAATGGACTAAATGGGCACAGGTAATTCTGCATTGTTCGAAGTCTCTTCAAATAGCACCTGCTGTAAATTCTTTAGTGCTCCTTATCTTTGCAGCAAATCTTGGTGTTTAAACAGTTTGTTCAGGGGAGGAGGGGTGTGAAGAAGGGTCACAGTGCCCTGGGAGCTTTGCAAAAGCATCTCTGGGGCTGTGTGAATTGCTGCTGGTTGGGAGGGTTTGTCCATGGGAGGTTCTCAGACATGTCAGTGCATCTCTCTGAGCCAGTGGCCTCTCAGAGTGAACTCAGGCTGTTGCTCCAGGGTTCACCAAGGCTGTGGGAGAAGTGCCCACACTAATGGTTCGGGACATTAACTTTCCCTTTGTAATTTCCTCTTGTTTGGTACGTTCAGCTCTCAGCTGAGCTTTGTTCCAATAGCCTGGGGGGGATGTGACTTCACCCAGATATAAAACACACAGGCACAAAAAGAAAATGCTTGAAAAATTGCAATGACATGGTTGTGTTGGTAGCTTGTGATTTTCTGAAATGAAATGTGCCTAGACAATTAAAATTGAGCCAAGATACTATATTTTCCAAGCAACCTTTTTGGCCTTGAAAGGGACTCCTTGGAAAAGCTGCACACCAGCAAGCCACCTTTCCAATGCCATCACTTTGTGCAGTGCTAAGAGGAAAAAAGCCCAGCCTAATGGCTAAGAATGCATCAAGTAGGTGTTGAAGCAGGTTGAGATTGGATGGATGGCAAGAAACAGCGAGTAGAAAAGCCAAGCAGCAGAATGCACAGCACAGTGGGTGCAGGAAATGGGCTGCCTGTCCAGCGTGGCACATACCAAGGGCCTGGCCGGGCAACCTTGCCCCACACAGGCACTGATGGCTCTGTAACTCATCTGGGGTTTGGGGGATGCAAATTAGCTGTGCCAGTGCAGAAAACACAGGACTTGTGTGTCTAACTAGTTGCAGGTGGAAAACCATGGGCAACGTTTCAAGAAGTGGCTTTGAAAGTTGGCCCGTTGCGACCATAAACAAGAAACTAAAGAGCTTTACAGTATGTACTTACAGCTTTTAATTTTCTCTCCCTGTTCACAGATATCCGAGTATCTCTCGCACTCGCAGACAAGCATTTTGATTGTTCAGCCCTGGTTTTACATTTAATAGCCTTGCTACCTTCTCCCCACAGCGATCACATTCTGCTCCCACATGTGGAAGAGTTTACGTTTCCCTTTTGCACAGAGGTGGGAGACGGGCGGGCTCAGCTTTCACGGTGGGGCCCAAGCTCACCGGTGCCACGGGTATGGCCCGGCAGGAGGACAGACTGGCATCACCTGGACATGAGATTTCTGCCCGTTCCACGGCAATTCCCTCTCCTGGTGGCCCCCAAACAGCCATTAGCAATCGGTGCCATTTTAGAGCAGCTTGGATTTGCACAGAAAGGCAAGGACTCGTTATCGCCGTCATCTTCATGTTGTCGTTTTGCATAACAGCTGCAGCAGAGCAAGTGCACTTTGGTCAATAGTTTCATTTATAATAAAGTAATAAATTACGAATATTTTTTCCCTTGACAATAAGTTTTATGCCAAGATTTTGTGTAGCTTAAAGCAAGTTGTCAATTAGGCTACTTAAATTAATTTTTGGCAGCAGTTAATTGGAGCCTAGAGTCTTTTGTCTTTAAACAGCTAATCCTAAACAAGAAAATACAATGATTAAATGTTTCTTAGACAATATTATTCACAGAATTTAAAATATAGCATTTAATTAAGATTTGGACTTGTTAATTTTTTTTTTCTTTAGAGAGATTAATTTAAATTTCTTCAAGTTGAATTGTTACCATGACTCTGATTAAACTGGCTTACTGCAAGGCTACAGCCAGAGACCTTCCAACACTTCTACAGCTCTTGCAGCCAAAGGCAAATTATTTTGGATTACTTCCTGAAGAGACATATATTGTCCTTTCAGAGAAGCAGGACATTCCCATTTGGAGCTCTGGAAGTCTAGGAGTTGTGTTCACAGGATAAAATGCTGTATTATTACACTCAGGTACTGGTAAGTATGCTAAAGGAATAGAGGACTTCAAAAAGGCTTTCCAGCATGGTCAAGTTCTGGGCAGGAAACCAAGACTTCTTAAAACCAGAAATCACAGAGGTTTACTTCAAAAGGCCTGTTAACCAAGAATTCAGTCCAAGGCTATGATTACACTAATGTCCTTCATACCAAAGAAAGTAGAGCAGCTAGAGATCTCCCAGTCTTCATATAAAATCATTCTACTTCTGGAAACCTTCTTTATTCCTGATTAAATGTACCATATGGTATCATGAATTGCAGAGAAATGAGTCCTGATAGAGTAATACTCCTGATTGAATCTTGTTTTTATACCCACCATCAGTTATGGAGAGAAAATTAGAGCTCAGTTCTTTGGTTTGCTACACAGGAGTAAAGATTAGATAATTATAAAGCTTCCTACTATGAAATCCTGGGAGCTAATTTGTAATTAATGAATTAATTAAAGAGCTAAAAAGATGATGCATTTTTAATGGTAAATGGATCTAGTCACCTTCTCAGTCATAATTATGGTCTTCTGTGCTTCCTTCTTGACTGATAGGAATATATACAATGTCATGAAATCATGGATTCACACTGTCCTGGAATTGTTTGGGTTGGAAGGGACCTTTAAGATCATCCACTTCCAGCCCCTTGCCATTGGCAGGGACATTTTCCACCAGATTCCACAGACCAAGCTGCTCAAAACCCATCCAACGTGGACTTGAACTTTTCCAGGGATGGGTCATTACGGCTTCTCTGGGTAACATGTGCCGGGGCCTTACTGCTCTCACAGGCAAGAGTTTCTGGCTGAGATCTAATCCAATCCTGCCCTCTTCCAGTGTGAAACCTGCACTCCTCATCCAATTGTTGCACTCCCTGATAAAAAACTTAATGTATTCAAGGGTACTGTGAAGCAAGGAGCTGTAAGTTAAGTACCCTGCACATACATAATCTAAACCATATCCCCCCTTTGGGAAAATGGGAGCCCTCACACCGTTTTTCCTTGTTTCTCCTAGGGAAAGAGCATTTGGGGCTTCAGACACTGTTTGAGCTAACTTTGCCTTGGCATGGATTGTGGCAGCAGCAGTGGAAGAGCAGTGTGCAAAGTCCATTGGTACAGAGTCCATGGACCAGGACAGCAGATGGGAGCAGCCCAAGCTGAACTGCTTTGCTTTGAAACCAAGAAATTGCTTTCAGAAAACCATCTAAGTGACTTCTTTTGCAAGAGAACTGCAGTACTGCCAGTCCCATGGCACTCAGTATTCAGTCCCATGTATTCAGAACGTCCCTCCTCAATTATGGATTTTTTTATGACAAAGAAATGTTGAGACCCCTTAATTAACGTCCTAATGTGTTGGAGCCTTTGAACTTCTCATTCTCGACCACTTCTTTGAAGCCAAGCAGCTAAAAAACCCTTCACTTTGAAATAAAATTAAATTCAAATGCATTTACGGGACTTTAGCAACCGGGTCTTCGAGAAAACCGTCAAAATCCATGAATCATCCCAAAACCACAGGGGAAGCTGAGAATGCTGCTCAAGGCCATACATGTCACAAAGAAAGAGCACTGCTTTTGAACTGCACTCACTGAGCTTGGTTGGGTTTTGAAAATTAATAGGAGAGCTTCCCTGTTACAGTGATCTTTTCTTACATCTCAGTATCATCCAGCACAGCAGTACTGAATGAGTATACAAAAACAAAATAAAACAAAACAAAAAACCTCTGAAAAAAATCCACAAGTGAGAATGACCAAAATCAAATATGAAAGGAATGGGATTATTTTCATTGTCCAAGTTGACTGAAAGACAGAAGTCTTTTACATTATTTAGAAACAAAGTCACTTCTATTGTGAAGAACTGATTTTTGAGACAAAATTATTTAATTTTTAATGAAAACCCGAACATTGGAAAGATGGTAGCCAAGTATAAACTCAAAATATAGTATCAAGATCAAATGTTTACTCATGGGCAACCGCTGAAAACCCCTTGAACTACATAAATTAAAAACAGATGTTTTAAATTAAAACACATAAATTACCAATGCTGATATTACCATAAATTTCAATGATGAAAACACATCAGTCAAAACTTTAAGGGAGATTCTAAAGGTTATATATAGGAGCATTTTCCATTATTAAACAAAGTGTCACCTGAAGAAGTTCCCTGGAAGAATGTAGGAGGACCTGTGTAAAGTATCTCAGGTTACTGTGACATGATTCAACGATTCCTGCTTTTATTCTGAGTCAGTGCTGTATATCTCAGGCACTTCTTTGTTTAGTTTCTGGTGTGTATTCAGCCTGAACAAGGAGCTCCATGTATCTCCTTCTATTTCCAGCTGGACATGGGTTTTCCCCCCATCCCCTACACAGAGAACACAGCTGGAACCAGTAACATCTCTGCAAATGAACTGAACTTTTAGGTTCAACCATTGCATCGTGCTTCAGGCTGCTTAGCATCTTTCTAACACCACTGTAATTTGGTATTATTTCCACTAAACAATGGTCAAATCTTCTATATATGCATGGAAAGCTTCCATGTCCTCGGGATAGTGCACCAGTTAAAAATATAATTTATCTAGAGTAAACAGTAAAAACAAAAGTTGTATTTATAGCTTATTATTTTAGAAGGGTGACATCTACCTCCAGCTGGAGTATTAGAATTTCGTGTTAATCAGTTTTAGTTTTGAACAGTTTGAAACAGCCCAACAGTGCTGAAAAGCATATATATAAGTATAATAAACAGATGTTGTAAATATATAGAGTATGTGTATACATGCACGGCTGAACTATGTAAGTGCACAAATATATATCAAATATATATATATATATTCTCACACCCACGTGCATGTGAATGTAGACGTTTTATTAACTACACACATATGTAGCACATTTTATTAAGAAACTGCAATTTTTCATGTATTTATTCTAGCTGTTTATATGAAAGCTTCTTTGGTTTATTTTAAAGTCCTTTCCAGACTTATCTATTATGACTGCCCAATACTTGTATTTAATATTCTATATCTGGTAAACTGTTTCTCATATAGGATTTTACTGGATACAGATGAAACATTGCTTAAAGAGAAGAAAAATCAACTCATAAAAAATGCACCTTGTAAATACCATGAAGTATTTGTTCATGAGTTTCTTTGAAAACTCTGCTTGTATTATTATTTTTAACAAAGATGCAATCAGTGAGAACAAAGTATCGACAACTGGCACAGCCAGAGATAGAAGAGGCAAAAATGATGGAGACTCCCTGGGATTTTTCCATGCTGTAATATTTGAAGAACATTTGAGGTACTCACTGTCCTTGATTTATAAACTGATATCCACTCCCGCACACACCCCAATTTCTATTTCTGTATGAAAGAGAATATTTTTTACTGCAAATTGACATTACCTTTTCAGTGGCTGGACTGCCTGAAGATGATTTGTTGGGTTTGGACATCCAGGCACTGTTAATTTATCATGGGATTGGACGTGAAACCCTACAGGTGTCTTTGGAAGTATTGAAAAATCGTGTTTCAGAAAGAGTAATTTACACACAGGTGTCTTTTTTTGTTCATTTGAAACATGGCTTGTAAACAGTGAAATTAATTTCTTTGGCAGTGAAAATTCATTCACAGTCTGCCACAGTCAGCTCTGCTCTCTGTCTCTAAAGGCAGAGCTGAAGTGCCCCAGCATGGCTTGCAAAGCTCCAGTGACTGTCTAGGATGCTTTCCTTTGTATAAAAAGGAGAGCTGAAAAAATAGATTCCTGCATCCAGAAGCTCTGCCAGATCATCCTGAACGATATCATTTCATCAACCTGCCACGTATCATGCTGAATGACTTCTTCTGTAATTAAATCAGAGCTTCCAGGAAACAACCAAGCTACAGACCCCCCAGATTTCCTGCTCATTTTTGTGTGTAGATTATCACCAACACAATTTAAAATATAAACCTTTCATGTAACAGAAGTTCACCCAGCTGTGAAAATCTTAAAATCTTCCTTGTCACTTCACCCTTTTTCAAAACACGTAGAAAAATGCTCAAGCTGCAAAATTTTGAGCCTTCATCACACCCTGCCTGCCCTTACCCTCCTGGTGACCACCATCCTCTGCAATTTCAGTAGAACAACCTTTTAAAAATAAGACCATGTATTTTCCTAATCCACATTTTGTCATTCTTCCTTTCAAGCATATGCAGCAATTTGAAGCTGAGCTAACCTTCCTATGACCTTGGAAAGGTAAGTGAAAACCCTATGTTAACAATTCTTCTCTCCCCTTATTTGGGTAAACTAGAAGCCATGAGAGCCTTTTATTGACTTTCACTACAGTTTTCACCCTTGGCAGTACAACTGAACCTGCCCTGACCTTTTTTGACCAAGCGCCTTTGTCCGACAAACTGTTCAGAGCATCTTGCAGCCAGATGTGAGCCCCCACACCCCGAGTGTGTGTGCCTGACTGTACAGATCCCATCCCCTGCTGCCTCCCCGGGCTGCCTGCACCGCCTGCAGCCGCCGTCAGCCTGCTGCCAGCTGGCCTGATCCGGAGATAAGACCCACTGGCCGGGTTAAGAAAATGACACCTGATCGTGGGGCTGCTCTTGTTCCCATGAGTGCACCCTCTCTGAAGGCTCAGTGGCCTCTGGAAAAACTGCTCCGTGCTGAAGGGAATAAAAGCAGCACCTTCCACAGGCCGCTGGAGGAACACGCACTGTTCCTCTGCTGCCCTTTGTGCTCTGCAGGTTCCTCAGAGGGGCACAAGGCTTCATTTGTGATCGCCCTGGCTACAAAGAAAGCACTGAGGATGGGAGGTGACTCCTGAAAGGATGGGCCTGGATAATACAGCCTGTCCCCCTTCCTATCACTGAATAAAATAATCTTCTTTTTATGTGAACAGTCATCTCTCAGCCTGCCTGGCACCTGCTCACAAACACCTCACCCATCATCCCATATTCTGTCTCAAAGACTGTCCCTCCCAAATTCCAATTGCCTTGTGATGGATGTAGCACTGATCTGCCCAGAGCTTGGCTACTTGTTCAGGCAGCTAAGTTTACTCTGGTGGCTGTAGGGATGCAGACCAAACAAGATGAATAGAGTCAAACACAAAGAAACAAAACCGCTCCCTCTGCTTTAACATTGGACAGAGCTTCCACTGCCTTCTGTAGTCTTTGTATTAGATTTTTGGGATTGTGACCAGCTTTTATCGTACCTAAGGTTCTTTGAGCAACACTTCTTGCATTCACTCCATTATTTTGTCCCAGCTTTCTATGAGCAAGGACAGTTGGTCTTGTTTCCTCTTTACCAGCCTTTTCAATTGCTTTCCAATCATTGCAGTCCTATGGATGTATTCAGACCCTGAGCTTTGACAAAGTGCTGCTTTCAGTCCTGTGTTGGTCCCATTTCAATCACTGGCTCATTTCTCAATTCACTTAGACATCCCTGTGTTTGTCAGCAGCAGATACTAGTTTATCTAGTTTTTCCCTGGCTCAGTGTTGAAAATCTCTGCATTGCTCGTTGCAGACACAGCACTTCTGACTCAGGATTTGTTCTGAGGTTCTCCTTATACTTAGCTGCCATCTCTGCCTCCCTGCTCCACTTGACTCTACCCAACATCTGGAGAGCAGATCTATCCCTGAAGACAATCTGACTCACATTATCTGGAAATAGCCTGGTTCCATTATAACAAGACCTTCACTGCCCCACTGCCTTCATGGCTGAAAGACATCTCAGCCAATGGGGGCATGGATTAATGTCCTGAAGGGAAAATGTGCAAACCTTCTAACAAGCCTTTTCTTTTCTGCATAAAAGGACTATCAGGAGCTGAGACTTCCTCGTAATTCTTCAATTAGGTGCTCAAGATTAAAAATGAGGCTTAAGCAATAATGAACACACTCTAAAAATGCTTTTTTAGTAACAAATCCACTAAGAAAGAAAGGATTACTAACAGTGAGAGGGTTTGGTACCAGGTTTGAACAAGTCCACCAAACTCCCCCCAGTGAATACTGGCATACTTTCACCTGGCAAAAATAGCAGTGGGTATTTTTAAGTTTAAATATTCACATACCTATGAGATTTTCAGCCAGCTCTACAGGATGTAATATTGCTGATAGCTCTTGGAGAAAAAAAAAAAAAAAAAAAAAAAAAGCGACCAAAATATGAAACCTTCTTTCTCACCCCTTCGACCCCCGTCAACACTGTTCATTTGGGTCAGGTGTTTTTGAAGTTTGCACATGGCAGTCTCATTTGCATTTAATGTCCTTCAGATTACTTCCTTTTTGTTGTGCTAAACACCTCTCTCAGTTGAGTCTAATTTGATGAGGTCATGCTGTGACTCCTGACCCTTTGGGTTCTAAATGAAACCATCTGACAAAAAAAGTAAGTGGAGTGAGTCTTTTGCCTGTTCATGGACATTTGATATTTGCAGATGTGCAGCAAATTTTACAGATGACTCTTTTGCCAAGCTAACACTTGATTGGAGAGGTGGAAGTAAGTGAATTCCTAGAGAGAATAAAATATTCCAAAAATAAATAGGTCATGGCAATCCAGTCCCCACAAGTCTACTAGCTAAAATAAAAATAAATTAGAAGTAAATATGACCATTATCTCAGCCAAGGGAATCCTAAATTCCCAAAAAGCTTTTCTCCTCACAAAATGACTTAATTCTTGATGTTTTCTTCCAGTACTTGTGAATGGAAACACCTGTGTGGTTTGGCACAGAGACCCTGGGCTTGTTTGGTGGCTCCGAGGTAGCCCGTGGTGCACATGGGAGCCCTCCACCTGCTCAGGGCTGAGGTGCCCCAGCATTTCTGGGAAGGGTGAAGAGGTTCACACTTCTTTCCAGTTGTCTCTAATGTGTGTTATAGGGGAGGCCAGCCTGGATGATCCCACAGTCCTCATCTGGCCTTAAAAGTCTGGGTCTGTTGCTCGGGCTTTGAAATGCTCTCAAGCACTGATCACTTCATTCCAGGCTAATTTTGTGTGGAGGGAGTCACTGGAATTTTTAACACATATGGTCAAATAAAGAGCCAAAATGCTATTCCAGACTTCTCTGGCCTCAAAATAGATCTGGGTTTTACTAGGATATGATGATATAAAACTGGAAAAGGAAATAAGTAAGGGTGGAAATTTCTCTGGAATATTTTTTCAGTGCTGTGCTGCTCATCACCCGTTCCTTTGAGAGACTGGAAGTGGGACCATGCTTAAATAATAATTGGAGTTTAGCCAGAATACTCTGCAACTGTCAGAAAGACCTCATCACTGAACGTTAGTTGAGGCCATATATCTCTTTTTATTTGTAACTCTTCCTGTGCCAACCCTGCCCACTTCCCCATACACATGTAATTTCCCCCATGAACTCTTTGGCTCATGATTCAGCTGTCTGTGGTATGCATGCCCTCCATAGCAAAACTATTTCAGAATCATCTGGGTGTAGTAAATCATCTCGAGATATACTGTAATTAAGTAGGAATATGCAAAGCATCAGACAGATTATCTTTGAAATGCATCAAAGTACATTACATTGTAAGAAAAAAAATAGGAAAAACTGCAGGTCATATATTCACTAAACTCCTCTACCTTATATGAAAATGAGTAATTTTCCACCATACCCTGGGGGTGAGGAGGCTGTCAGATAAAGAAATAAAAGACACTGCTAGTTAAGAAGAGCAGACCATGCCAAATCACTAATTAAAATTTAGATTTGTGTGTGTGTGTGTGTGTGTGTGTGTGTGTCTGTAGAGAACAGGTGCATATGCTAAAAGCTATTCCAGAACTGGACTAACTTTTACCTCACTTTTTTTAAATGCTATTTTAAAAACCTGAGTAAGTGCCTCAAAGACTGAATGCCTTATTGAAACAAAGTCTTAGATGTACATACATAAAAATGGAGCACTCAGCATTGCATCCTAATTTTCAAAGAACATAATTTCAATTAATGGGACAGCTTCTGAAAGAACAGGTTAAAAAATCAATTTAAAAATAATTTTTAAAATGGTATCATAGACCAAATTAGGCTTGAAACATTCAGGGCTGAGATACAGATATATGAACATATTTAGTTGCATCTTAACACAGCCTTATTCCTGCATTTTCAAGACCCCATGTCTTTTCAATTGTCCACTAAACTAACTGTGTACCTAAGAAAGGGGTCAGAAGGATTTATTATCATTTCTGTGTTCATTAAAATAGTTCTATTCTACCTACCTGGATCGGAGCTAAGTTTTTCATTTTTGTATTAATTGAATAGACCAGTAGTCAAAATTTTCTTTTCAGAACCACAGGAATCACAGCCAAGCAGCCACGGCAGTCCTAATAATTAATTACCTCCACGTCTGCACTTGCAGAATGTGAACTATTTTGACACATCCGTTTCTATTCACATACCCCCAGAAATCCTCAAAATCATTTGGAAGAGCTTTACTCCCACTGCCTTTGGCAGGAACCACGAGAGGAACTGTACCAGGATCTGCTGGGAGAGGCTGAACGCCCCAAACTCCGCAGGAACACGAGAGAATCTGAAGGACTTCCACCTCCCTGCACTGCCAAACCTGAGGAAGTGAGGTTTGAGTAGCAGCTCACTCCTGGGGACTTCTTGGGAAAAGGAAATTCAAGTATTATATTCATATAATATAGGCAGGAGATGACATTTTAGTGTCAGTGCCTCAGCTCTAGAAAGGTAGGAATCTAAACTTGCATCTCAACGCATCATGCGAAAATGCATATTCATCAGGATTATAGCACATTTGGGCCTAAAGAAAGAGTGGGATTTTCCTTGTGTTTTGTACTCTGCAAGAGAGGTGGGCCAGAAACAAATGCATGCCTGCTAGCAAGGGAAAGCCTGCTGATAACTAAACCATCAGGGTTTGTATTTTGGGATTTTTTAAAAGATTTATCCTTATATTACTTGAAGATTACTCATGTAATCCTGTTTGTAAAGCTGAAAGAAACTATCATGTGCTTCCCACAAACATTCATCTGAATCCTTAAACAATTTTTTTTTTTTTAACTATGTTCACAATACCTTCAGTATTTACCTTTTCAAGGAATTCCTAAAAATTCAATACCGGGCCCTGAAAGAAAAAATTTCAGCAAATACATTTTTTGCCTGTGTTTTCATCTTATTATTCACACTACAGAAACCTTCAGAGATGCCAATCAGGCTATGAGCCCTATCATGGCAGGTCAAATCACAAAGACAATGACTGTGCCAGAAACCTGATTTTGTGTTTAATATTCTAGATTACATGCATGGTTCTTCCCCATGGAGGCAGATATCAACTGCTTCGGTGACACCCCCAGTTCTGGGTTGGAAGAGTCACAAGAAAAAAAAGATTTAAGTGGGACAACAGTGCATGATGAAATCTTCATTTAGCTTTTAAAGTTTAAATCATTAAGTAATGTCAGCTACAATGGTCTCAGCAGATCTTCTCTGAGTATCCCCATAACCTGAAATCCCGAGGTTCTCATGGCAGTAGTGGATAGGAGAAATTCTGTTGCTCGTAGATTATGCCTTGCACAAAAAAGCATGGAGAGTGGAGAGCTGAGGAATTTAATAAAACTTGCACAAATCAAGGCATGCTCTAGATGAGCAAAGCCTGGCATCATTTTGCTCGAGTCACATTCTACTCAATAGTATCCTGGGGGAAAAAATGGGGGAAACTCTGACAGAAAACTGCAGAGGAGCACTCCTCTCTATATCTCTTGTCCTGGGAAGGGGGATGCCTGGCAAATTAAAAAAAAATTGTGTCACATGACTTGTATTTTTCTCATTTAAAAATTCAAATAAAGATAAAATTTCAAACGGCAAAGTTGAAGTCCTGAGGAGACTAAATTTGGAAGCCATATCCATTTCAAAAATCCACCTCAAAATTCAATATAGTAGGCAGCTAGGAACAATAAAATAAGACCATATGGGCTCGGATCAATGTATTAAAATTGTGCTGTGCTGAAGGGCTGAAGACAGTTATTCATTTATTATCTGCCTTTAGTGACCTTGAGATGTGATCACTTGATTGCAACAAAGTCAAATTTTTCAGAATATAAACTCAGAAGCAGTGAGTTTACATCCTGTCCTGCAGTGGCAGAGACTGTGGCAGAGAAATTCTTGCACTGAATCACTGAATCTTTGCACAAGCCAAGCAGGGGGTGTGATGAGGAAAGGTGAAGCTTTTCTGCTTCATATTGCAAGTCTGGTTTAAGCTGCTCATTTTTATCAGGGTACCTGAACTTTTTATTGACTTCTGACAGCATTTTAGAAGCGGTTTCACTTCTCAGGGATTATTGGAAATGTGTTCTTTGTTTGAAGCCCTCTTAGGGAAAGGTCACCTCCTCTCCAAGTTCCTGCACTTAGAATCACATCTTGTTTAGGTCACAGCCCAAAAACAGCTACAGCCCGGCCTGTGTCCCTCTAGACTGCACAGCAGGATTACCAACAGTCTGGAAAACAGCTCTTTGAAACAAAAAGAGCCTAAAATCCCCGTTCAGCTTGTGCAGAGTGACTGTCTGTTCCGGCAGCACAGGAGCAGGCTGTCAGCGGGGACAGCAGCCCTGCCCCACACTCAGGGCACCTTTTCTCACCCTCACCCATCCCGGGGTTGGGCCAGAGGATGGGGACGAGCTCTGCCCTCCCTGCAGGGCCCGGGCTGTGATGCTGTGGCCAGCCTGGGGTTCCATGGGGAGGGTGAAGAGGGCTCCAGTGCCTCGTCCCCTCGGCAGGCAGTGCCAGCCCAGCAGCGGGCAGGTGGCAGAGGTTGTCCTGTCCCACTGCACTGCAGGGATTCCCCAGAGCTCCACCTGAGGGCCACAGCAGGACCTCGTGTTGGGGATTCTTCTCCTTGCTCTGTAACAGCCCTGTTTTGTCAACCCTCGGGACATGCTGCAACGCACATTTGTTTTCCCAAACTGAGAAAAACTGGGAGAACTCTGGCAGGAGATCACAAAGACTGGAAATTTCTTTTCATCTGCTAGGTTATGATTTATGTTAATGATTGGGCAGAGGAAGGAGGGGGACTCGGGAGCAGGCTGCGTGCATGGCAAGGAAATCTCTGCAGACAGGGGGATGGAGAACTCAGCACCAGGCGCAGGCACCACTGCCTGCCTCGAAAATTAAAAAAAAAGCCTCCAGAAAAGGCAGGTGGGTGCCTGGCAGATCCACTGGACACAACTCTCCCTCTGTGGAGAGTGCGGGAGAAACAATTTTTGTTACTCCTTTAAAACTGTAGCCGGAGCCCTGCTGGAGACTGCAGAGATCCCCCGTTCGAAATGTGTTTCCTCCAGTTTTGCTCAGGAGGCCGGGATTTGGCTGCAGGGCACGGCAGAAGTAAAAGTTCAAATGCAGTGGCAATTCCACGTGATAGGAAAGCTCTTCTCGGAGTGAATTTCTTGCTGAAAATGCTGCTTATTTCATCATACGCCAAGCTCAAATCCATGCAAGCTCAGCTGCTGCCTCTTTCCTAACTTACAGACTCCTAGAAAGTGGTGAAAGGAGAGGAGAGGGAGAAGAGGGGCAAGGAAAAAAAATCACAAGCATGGAAATTAACCTTGGATCTTCCATGGAGCAGGGGTGACCTTACACTTAGAAAACCCTAAGGCCTTACTTTAGCGTGAATATCCCCTCCTAAAGCTGCTCTGAGAAAAGCTACAAGAAATAAAAGTTACATCCAAGAATCTTAAGGACTTTCTGTGCATTAATTAACCCTGCAGCGCCCAGAGTGGGGCAGGGAGGTGTAGTTAAACCGATTAAGTTGCAGATGAAGGGGAGGAACTGGGGGTTAAGTGCCTTGCAGATGGAGGGATGGGAACCCAGGATTTCCAGCTTGGAGTCTAAATTCGACTTCCCAGGAGTACTGGAAGTGAAACTTTCCCTGTAGAACTGTCACTCTATGAAATCAGCTTGGCAGTGTGTGACAGACATAATCCTTTTCCCATATGTTTTATTTTCTATAAATAGAAACAGAACTCATTAGCACTCCGTAACTTCAGGAGATAAGGAGAATGCACAAACAGACAAACAAATATCTGAACTATTTCCAGAGCATTGCCTGAAATTCCAGGAGGACCAGCTCTGAATCTAGCATTCTACTTCCCAGTTTGACATCACCTGCAGTGCCAGCCAGAGGGAAAATATTTCTCCCAATGGCAAGGGGTGGTTGAGCCTCTCGAAACACACAGCACCACTGAGGGTGGAATGGGCCAGGGACCACAAAGCAGAATATTGCTTGGTGTTATCACAGGAACAGAATCCTTATCATTGACAAACCATAGCCTCAAGACAGGCAGGCAAAATATTTTCCATGTTTGGGATGTTCGTGTCCCAAATAATGAAATGTGTAACCCTCCCCGTACTCATGTGAAACCATAATGGCTTTTTCACCACCGTTTTTATGGCTGATGTGCCTGAAAATACAATGCTGTTGGGGCTGTTCTGAACTGTTTATCATGGCGTAGCCTTGCAGATTAGAACAGGATCTGATCTTTCCTTGACATGAACATGTGATATACAAACTCTCAATTATTTTACTCCCAATTAAAATAATCTCACATGTTATTAGACTGAGGGGGGGGGGGGGGGGGGGGGCTTTTTTGTTTTT
>VWZN01009790.1:3873-28241 GCA_013396955.1 Regulus satrapa | reverse complement strand
CCACCACCCCCCAATTTGGAGTTATTTAGCAACTCCTCTCCCAAGATGTGAAAGAATGCAAATAAGACATCCAATGTGATCCTTACCAAGTACAATTTACATTAATTTGTCCTTTGCAGAATAGTCTTTTGCCATCACAGAATACACTTTACCAGCTTTCTTGCTTCCCCCCCTCCCCTCCTCTTTTACTCTTTCCTTGGACTTTTGAAACAGATTTTTGTGAATAGATCATACGGGATTATGCAGTTATAGCTTGCTTTCATATATTTCAAAAAGAAAATCATAAATATGACCTCA
The DNA here is from genome assembly GCA_013396955.1 of Regulus satrapa. Lineage (NCBI taxonomy): Eukaryota > Metazoa > Chordata > Aves > Passeriformes > Regulidae > Regulus > Regulus satrapa. Next base: position 27,944 of record VWZN01009790.1, on the reverse strand, counting down.
TATGTTAATAAATCAATTATGGAATGCTGTTTTACACATATGCTCAAAACATGACCTCTTCCAAGTTCCCTTGGAGCAGAAAGTTGGCGTTTAGATTTAAGGCACTTTAGCTTTAAAGATATTGGGAATAACCATATCTGGTAGATATTAAATAGAGCAGGTTTTTCTGTCAAGGTTTACCTCGCCTTCCGTGGTTTATTAAAGCTCGCTCAACAACACGGTTTTAGTTACACATGAATAAGCCTTAACTTTACTTTTCTTCAATAATGGAATTGGTATTCAGTAGCTATAATGTATTTAATCACTTTTGCGTTATGAAGGGGTGAAGCAGAAGCTGACTGGGTTTTATGTATGCTCTTTTGCACTCTCAGAGGCAATTTGTTGGTAGAGCATTTTCATTTTATACAACAAGACAATGCTGGTGACTCATGAGGACTTACATAATTGCTTTTTTGGGAGTTTGACAAGGAAAAAAAAACCGTGCAGCAGCCAATCCACATAACTTTTAAATCTGTGAAACAAAAGATGCACAGAACACTTTTCATTCTATTTTAGGTTCAATTCTCTGCTAAATTTCATCCTAGGCTCAGTTTAAAAACTCTAGTTTTATTTTTGCCTGCCTGAAGGAGATGAGATAATGTTGAAAATTGTTCGGTGGAAAATAAAACCTCCAACAAATTATCTCCCATTGCTTTCTGTAGTCCCTTTATGGCTTCCATTGCCACGATATGGAGAAACCCAGCATTTTTCCACAGGGGTTCCTCCTCTGGAGCTGTGCTCCTCTCCCGTTTTGGAAAGCGATGCGCAGAGACTGAGAGCCAGATGCAGGAAGGGGACACAGACCTCTGCAGGCTCGGGCAGAGCAGAGGCTCTGAAGCCCAGTTTTTTGAAAATTAACTCAGTTGAGACCAAAGGAATTCTCAAACCGAGTTGCTCTTCCCAACAGGCACGGATCCTTTCCTGTCCAGCCCCGACGTCCCCCCGTGCCCGCAGCTGGGACCTGCAGCAGTTGCACAGCCCAGGGATGTCAGTGGCACCTGCTCCACCCAGGGCTTGCCCTCACCAAGACAAAGTCAGGGTTTGCTGGGGGGAAACGTGATGGAAGCATCTCCCCATCACCTCTACCACACTGCTGTGCTGCTGTGGGAAAGAAGCACCCAAAACTGCAGAAGAGCACGGGGGCGAGCAGAGCCATGCAGAGCAGGCAGGAAATCTCTTGTCCCCTCACCCAAGTGATGGATTGGGCACAAGTTTAACAAAACAACTGCTCCTACTCAAACCCCCAGTTTTATCGACCTCTCCTGCTTTAAAAACACCCCATGAGCAATCAACACAACTGCTTATATTCAGCAGACAAGAATTATTCCTTTTGATAGGAGATACACTGGTTTACATCAGCCGAAAGTCCTGCTTCTCTATCTCATCACACCTAATATCAACGCAGCTGTATGCGGTGTCAGAACACCTTTTCTGAGGTGAATTTCCTCAGTACCTGGCAGGATATATGTCTAGGCACTTGAACCTCCCCCTACCACCACAGCTAGATGCTGAGGAAATTAAAATGAGCACGATGGTATTGCTATCAGGACACTCGTGAGAAGTGGAGAGCCTGTTACTGTGCATTTCAGAGAAAACTGCACTCCTAAAGGACACAAATGTGATACTCGATTTGGATGTTTTCCCATGCAGATGAAAGGAGTCACTCCTCATGCAATTCTGAAAGAAACTGATTAGATTTATGTAGGCAAGTATCGGCTTGTGATTAACATTTAGGTGAGGATGCAGTTATGTGCTACAGGAAATATTGCTGTGTGCGTTTTCTGTTTACTTTCATTATCTAATGTGCTCTGTATTAGGCTAGGAAAGGCAGAAGTGGTTATTTCAGAGGTTTTTGAGTACTTGTAAATTTATTACTCCTTCCTGAGACAGGAATTGAGCACACTACCTCTTTATAAACACAGTCTTTTTGGATGGACTGGTATTAAAATGCTTTCCAAGCCAGCTTTAAGCCAGGCTCTTGTTCTGCTTGGAACAGGTACAAAAAGGTTTGAAGAATCAGTTTTCCCAAAGAAAACTGCATCTCACAAAAAAAAATGCTTGCTTTAAGAAGTCACTTTGCTGAAAAGTTCAATCACAGAAGTGTGTGTGGGGCTGCATATATACATCTAGATACACATATGTATATGCACATACACGTATGTATTGTGTTTCAGTTGAATTGGGATGAAAGAAATCAGAGATTTTACATTTTTCATTTATAAAAAAACCCAAAAAAACCCAAAAAACCAAAAAAAACTGTTTCCAAAATGCTTCATTTCTGGCAACATTTGTATTGAATCCCACATGGACATTTACCTTCAGGTAACCTCTGTGCAATTCATGTCTTCATTACAGCTAAGGGGAGATAGACCAGTTAGTCACTGCCTAAAAAAAAAAAAAAAAATTTAAAAAAAAGGTGGGGGGGGGAACCCAGCCAAGACTGTTGTATAAAAGCTCAGAAATCCTTTCATGCACTGTCTAGGCTTGGAATATAGAAGGAAATCTCTGCCAAGAAGCAAAGGATGTTGAAACAGAATCATGCAATGTGTTAATGCCGCGGGGCATTGGAAGTGAGATGCCAGGGACTTCAATCAGAAATTGAATGATCTTTGTGATATAGCAAAGAGGATGGAATAACATCAGAGGACTGTGCACACAATGGAAAGAAACAGCATAATCATCTGTCATCACTCCAAGAGAACGAGTGCCGGCAGTGACGTTTCCCAAACCAACCTATCCATGTCATAGTTTGAGGTTCAAGTACCTTCCAGGAGCAGATACCACCAGCAGCATCCTCTGATGGCACGGAAATTTGCAGCGATATCCACCTCATCTGACACTTCAAAGGCCTTGTGCTCTGGTCCTCAGACAGTTAAGTGAGGATACGCTAAGGTGGCTATGAAATCAGATTAACTTAAACAGCTTGTATAATTCACAGCCTATTAAGTTAACCCAATTTCAAAACTGGTTCCACTTTGCATGAGAATGGACATCTGTGGCCTTCAAAATCCTCTACCATTTTTCATTCTTTATGAGGTATTCTTCTTTCTTTTATACTGCTGCTGATCTCTGGCTGTGTCTTAGAAAAAAAACCAAAAACCTCGACTGAAACTGGTCAGATATCTAGAATAGCAGTGGCCTGTTATATGCAAAATATATAATTATACTGAAATGTTATAGAAAAAAAGTGTCAAAATGCCTGCACATGGACAGTACTTGAACCAGAAATTCCCACTTTGATTCAGCTGAGCCATTTGGTCACCAGTATTGGCCAACTTGCAGTATACTTTGGCAATAACGTCACCAGGTTTCCAGTGCTGATAGGCCAATAGCTCTCAAAATGATCTAAAGGCATCATCATATGGTGTCCAGCTCTTCTGTAGAGGGCCCTACACAAATATTTTTTTAGAAAAACCCTAATTTTAGGCTTCCACTTCTGGATGTCTTGCATTTGATTTAACATTCAGCATTCGTTTGATGAAAAAATATAATACTACATCAAGTAAATCAAGTACTACATACTGGAAACCATCCCTATAAATATGTGGAGTTTTAAGATGCAGGGATCTTTAAGCAGAGAGCAGTACTTTCAGGCTGAGAGACAGCCAACACTCACACTTAGTTGGTGAAACCAAACTCTAATTATAAGATATCGTCTCACTAATATATCTCCATATTTCAACATCCAGTACAACATAATACTGTCTAATTTATAAGGTGCCTTATCATGCAAACTTCCATAGGCACTGTAATTTAAAAGGGATTATATATAAGCTCCTCTAAAAGCAAATATCAAAAAGAAAAGATTCTTGGTCTTGTTATATATCAAAAACTTTTATTGCAGGAGTTTTTTTGCTTTTGGGGTGGTGCAGAAGTCTAGAAATAAGAAGGTACATGCCAAAATCATTAAAATTGGATGTTTCATTCCGGTACTTAGAATCTATGTCTGGCAATCAAGGAAAGGTCACAAATTCACCTTTTCAAAGGGCTGTGCCTTAGATCTGTGTAAATTAGTGTCATTTCATCAGCTTACAGCAGCTGAAGCTAAACCCACTGCTTTTAGGAATCTTGTGGGAACACTTGGTTTGATTCCTCACATTCACACATATTCCTAAAATAAAGATTTTTTTTCCCCCCTGATTTTCATCATCTAAGTTTCCAAATGTCAGGATCTTGTAATTACTTTCTCATGGACTTTCAGAGTACAAAGTGTTCCTGATTTCCATTGCTACCAGGCATGTGCTGTGGGATGTGAAGGGAAGCAGAATTTACCTGTCCAAAGTCAGGACAGCAAAAGCTCCTCAGGCAGTTTTGAAAACCGTGAATGGCTTGAAGATTTTTTTTCATGCAAAATATATGTAAGAATATAGCACTTCTGTGCCCTGCTATCTAACTCTGCCACATAGACATCTTTTTCCCATTCTCCTAATAAACAGGGTTCATGGACAAATTCCAGCTGATTGCTACGCTCTGAACAAAGCAAGAGCTATGGAAATGCTGGCAAGCACATTCTCACCAAGATTTGCATAAGTTTTCCTTCAGGATTGCAGGCTTTGTCCTACCCAGATGAAGACATTTAACATTTTTTTTGACTTTATCAGCAATTGGAGCATGAGTAAAATGGTTAATAGGCTGCCTTAGGAAGCCAAGGCTCCACTTCTTTTTTCAATTTCTGTTTTAATGGGAGTTAGCCATTTTGTAAAGATGTTAATTTAGGAATATTGCCTGCTGCTCGTATGACTGGAGAGATCTTTGGTCAGTCTGAGATTCCTGGGTGCTTTAAATTTTGTTCTCAGGTACCATGGAGAAGTTTTTGCCAAAGATTTGTTACTTCAGATGCTGCAAGTACAGACAACACACAGAACCCCCAGCTTCCAAGTAAGATGGAAACGTAGATTTCATGTAGAGTTGGGCACACATATTGTGATTAGACAACTTGAACACTTGGGCAGTAGCAGAAAATGGAGTAAATAAAGATCATTCCTTCACCGTGGGGTTGTCTGCCTACTCCCCTCAGAGGAGGGAGGTGAACAGCTACCATGGGAATGAAAAAGCACACCCAGTGTTTCCTCCAGGACATTCATCACTGGAAACGTAGCCTGGGATCAGCTTCTGCACAGCAAAATTCTATTCTTGGAAAGGCATAAAAAGAAATCTTCATGTAATAGCTCAGGTTAAAAGGCAGACACATCCTAACAAACCCAACTACCAGATGCTACCTTTGGATAGGATTCAATCTTTAACTACACTTTTTAAAAGGCTTTTTCCAGGAAATTAATATAACCTATCTCAAGCCTACCACAACCTGCTTGATGTTCTTTGCCCAGGAACAATCAAACCATTTATATAAAGTAATTGGAATGACCTTTTCTGTGCACAGAGCCATTGTAAGTGATACAGAAATTTACCAACATGTCTCGACATCAACTGCATCGAGCTCAAGGAACGCGTCCCTTATTCTGAATAGAGGCCTTGTAAAATGCATGGAATGTTTGTTATTACAAGAAAATAAGTCCAAAAGCACTCAATAGCATTAATAAAATAAAAAATAATGTGGAAATTTAAAGAAAGAAATTTTCAAGAAAGAAAACAAAGAACTATCTGTGAACTTGGCACTGTATCAAGCGTACACCATTCATCTTCACTCGAAAGGCCCTTCATGACCTATCCACACTCCACCTTATCATTTTTCCCTGTGTTATCATCATATCAACTCTCTCCTTGGATCAGCAAGTGGTGCCTTTGTTGCACTTCTGCCCTGTCTCCCATGCCAGCCTTCACGTATGGAAGAATCTCTTACAGATATCATCAAACCTCATTGCTCCCTCTCAAACGCTGCTAGAAATGTCTCCTTTCCTCAGATAGCCACAGGAAAACACTTGGTATTGAATACAATGACTTTTTTAAACTCTTCCTATTTTTGAGCTGGACAGTCTCCATGAAGAGGCACATTACTGCAACATCACTCTGGGAAAGGCACTGAAGCTTGCCCCTTCTCTTTGCAGCACTTTTCTTTCATTGCATATGCCCATCAAGGGAGAAAACAAATGTGTTACTACCTTAGGAAAAAGTTTTCTTTGACCCGCCTTAGTAATACTTGGTTTTCATTTAACTGCTTTTTGTTCTATCTAAACCATATTTTCAGAAATTTTTCTCCTCTCACAGCCCTAATCTCAAGTAATAACTTAAGAAAAGCAGCAGAATTTAATATAAACCTTTACTGGTAAGACAGGTAATAATAATAACAACAGTAAAAAGTGATTTCCCCCCCACCAGCAAAGTTATTCGTCATTCTCCAATGCCTGAGGGAGAAAAGGTGAACTTTCTACATGTCTGAATGTCATGAAATTCAGGCAGTTTCAGTGCAAGGAAGAATGAATTCCAAAGCTGTGAATCTGTTCTTTCCATTATGGTTCCAAAAGAAATACAAGACATGTAGGGAAATAAAAATGTCTCATGGCTGCAGAGCTTGCTAAACCCCAGACACTTGGTATTTGTACTGAACAGGTTTTTTGTGAAGTGTGTGGCAGTGTCATCAGGTAAACATTTCTTGCTGTGCAAAGTAAGAGAGATTCTAGAAATAATCAGCAGCAACTAATAGAAAATGAAAGAAAACCAAACCTGTTTTCTTTAATTGCTTTTGTTTGCTCATTTTCAAATCATGTTTCATTTTGAAGTTACATTTCATCCCTTCTCTCATGAGCTTGTAGCTGGGACAGTTGTGTGATGCTACGAATGCACATATGTGATGGAAGAGAACGAACAGCAGTGCCTCTCTTACCAAAATCAGGGGCAAGCACCCCACTGGCCAAACAGGCACGAAAAGATCACTCCAGAATAAATGGAACAGCACCAATATTTTTCTCAAAGGAAGGACACCAGCAGCTTGACTGTGAGCTGATGTTTCCTAAGACCTTGCAGTGGCACTGGCACCCAGCTACCCCACAAAATCAGTTTCTGTCAAAAAAACAACCAACCCAATACATGCCAAGCCTCTTAAGCGAGGAAGAACGAGAGTCTCAGAGGTAATTTCTGCATTTCTCATCACTGGTGGGAAGAAGCATGGGTTTGCTTAGGGAGGCACGCAGCCCTCCCAGATGGAAATAGAAGTGGGGTTGAAAGTCCACCAGTCCATGCTCACAGCTGTTCCTGCTGCACCAGCACACAGATCCAGATGTGCAGGGGACAAATTCATTTGCCTTCACTCGCTGGAGATAAGAGACACTCATGGAGTAGCCACCCAGACTAAGAAATGAAGCAGAAAGTTTCCAACACCTTTAGGCAATTTTAACACAATGTGTGGCAGTTTTAGGCCAGTTTTCAGGCGAGGACTCAGCCTTCACCCTCCCATTGCACAGACTGGTGTGTTTAAATATGGATGAACAGTTATGGGTTTTTTGCCAAGGCCCAGGGTATCACATCAAACCTGGACCCCACTGTTTCACACAGCACTCATTGTTCACACCACTTAAAAGCCTTCTGTATGTGGCATGCCAGGGAACAGATGCAAATAGAGGTCAAGATACTGCACTAGACTCCTCTCACTAGACAAGATTCTGGCCTCCTAATGAGTGATTTTTTAATTAAAAGTGAGGTGGCACATGCAGGTTGTCATCTCATCAGTGTAAGTTAGAGACACTGAGGCTGGGGTAATGGTTCATTGTGTAACATTTAACAAAGCCTTTTTCTTTCTTCTAAAAGCCCAAGCAAACACATTTTATCAGCATCACACCTGATTGTAGAACATACTAAATATCTCGTCTACCACAGTAAAATTTTGCAGCCTAACTTTAAGTGTCCCACTGAAGCCCCAGCCAATTCTTCCCACAGCCACAGGCTCCTTTTCCCCTGGCCTGTGGATCCCTGGGAGCCCCCTCCAAGCAGGTGCAGCCCTGCAGACAGAGCAGCACACACTCAGCAACATGCCCGAGCTTTCTTCAGCCCCTTCCTTGTCAGGCTCCCAGCTTTATTTCCTCCTAGAACAAAACACATAAAACAAATTCACCTCATCAGCCACATCGCCTTTCTTCTGTCTGCCCAGGTTTGCAGACCCTCCAGTGTAACACCTGACAATCTGCATTCTCTCCTACTCAGGCTTTCCATACTGCTCTCCCTGTAATTGTACCCACCACCTGGGTATTTTTTATTAGCCACCTGCTATTTTTTTTTAAAGACCTGACCACCAGGTGAAGGGCTTTAGAGGCCAGATGAACCATCTAGCTCCAGCTAGATGTTTCCACTTACTGCATTTCAGGGCCTCGTGCTTTTGTAAGTGCCAGCCTTTGCCTGATGAGGTAGCTGCAAAAATCTTCCTTTGCTGTGATTGTACATCACATTTTTACAGATCAAGGAGGGCTTGATCTAGAGGAAGGAGGCAGAGGCAGAGCCAGCAGACTCTGGATTCCCAAAGAGCTCAAGGGCTGCATGTCCTGGTTCTGTCACTGCAGAATTTTCCCTCCCAGCAGAATGGCACCTGCAAGAGAAGAGCAGGTGGGAGGGCAGGAACACCTGGATCCACTTCTTCTTACTCTGCCCAGATTTCAGTATATTACTTAGACTCTCAATACCTTTCCTCCCCACCTGTAAATTCATCATTTGAGAACCTTTTCCTCCAAGCTCATCTGGAGATATCAGTTTCTTCCCACTTCATTGAAACACCAAATATATATTGGGTAATGGGGTTCTCAGATGATGCTTGAGTATAGTGACACAGGAAACACTTGAAACAGGCTGGTCATACTTTGGTTAGAAAATTTATTTTTCACATAATCAGGCAAGGAAATATTTGAGGCCCTAACAAGCCTTTCCTTTCAAACACAGCCCGAAGTCACGGCCGTGCTGATGCTTCATTCCCTCTCCTGGGTAACCCCATGACTTTGCAGCCATGCTCTAAATCCATTGTGTCTGGTTTCACTAAGATTAGATGCACTTTTAGATGGCACACTGTGAGATTTTGATAGGTTACATTATCAATCAAACTTTAGGGTTGTTGAATCAATGGCCACATGTATTAAATCAGCTGGGGGATTATTTTTTCTGGCTTTGCTAATTTTATAGGCAGCACCACCTTTCACCTTTTTATTACTGTTACTCTCACTGAACAGAGAAATCAGTGAAAACCTTCTCCTTCTTTCAAATTTTGCTAATAATTTATTCAGACTATTTTGTAATAAGGATTCATGAATTTTCTCATAAGAAATTAAGTAATGAAAATGAGTAAAAATAAAGATAGACTGTAGAGTTTGGGGAGCAGTAGAACAGCCACAACCATTTAGTCACCTGCAAGAAACCCTACTGAAGCACAGGGGACTGCTTTTATCTGCAAGTACAAGCCATGATTCCCTCAGATCTCACAGTTATTTCCAAAGAAAAGCCACATCTTACAAACAGGGATCCCCTTAACTGAAGAATGGATGAAAGAAAGACTTGCAGGTTTCACCAATCCCACACTGAGTTTTTGCTGAAGGTGTCCATTCCTTGCAACACTGGGTTTAATCTTACTCCTCTAAAATTAAAGGAAGAAAGTTCCTGTCAACCCCTTCCTAACAAGAGTGCAGTTGTCATTACAGTGTTGAAACAATATTGCAAAATGCTTTTTTTTTTTTTTTTTTTGTAATTGCCATCAATTAAACATGTTTGTCAGATTTTAGCCTCTCTCCATCATTCAGAGAGGCAATTAAAGGTTTAGTCATTGCACACTGGGCTGATTTTCTGTTTCATTAACTGCACTGAGTCTCTGAGGATGGGGCTGATGCTGCTCCTACAGTGTTGTAGTTCCACAGAGCTTCCCCATGGCAGGCAGGACACTGCTCAATGCACCTTCCTTCCCTTTTAAATCCCACCTCCTGCAAAACCCATCTCACCCTGGCACCTGGGCTGGGTCTATTGGCGAAAAGATTTACGTGTTCCAACCTCTCTGACGATTAAGTAATTTATCCAAGCGCCAGAGCTGGATTTGTGACTAATACCACGATATTCTGCATGAGAGCTGGGCACTTGAACACCTCCTCTAAGGTTTTATCCCTTCAGATGCCAAAAGGAAGAAGCTGTTGTTGCTTCAGGCTAAACCCAGGTTCACCTTTTGTCCTGCGTTTAATCAGAAAGTCTTCCAGCCCAGATGGCTGCAGGTTGAATCTCCATCCCGCTCCTCCAGACACAAAAATCTCTCTATTTCTGGGCAAAAAATTGATACTGCTGCTTACAAGGCTTAGCTTCTCTGTTAAGGCTGCAGTACAGCAGCTTTGTGCCTCTTGGCACCTCTGGTTTCTGCTTACCCAGAGCTGTCAAACCAAAATTACGGCGAGTAGAAACCCCAAGCACTTTAGGACTCACTATTTACTTTTGATTCTGCACTGCAGAGTCCGACTCCAATACATTCAGGTATCACTATTGCAATTTCTGAAGCTATTTACCTTGAAAAGTTTGTGTTACAGTGCTAGTGATGATATATGAAAATAAAATATTTACTCAGTTGGGGGATTCACTCCTCAGCTTCAGCAAGAGGCTTGCCTCAAAAGAGACTGAGGGCTTTTTACTGGCTTAGAGGAGTGCCAGTATATTTGGAAAAATAAATATGAATCTGTTGCCTACATGAAATTATTCTACACCTCATAAGAGATTTTTTCAACCCATTGACTCCACACAAAGGCAATGTTGTCATGTTGAAAGTGAACAGAAAAATAATAAAATAATTGAATAATATTGTTGGGAGCCATTATAAAAAAGTGTATTTTGCCATTGTTTGAAATGCCTGTATTAAACTGACAGCTGAGGAATCTGGGCAATGGGATAGAAGCAAACAAATCTGAATTTCTGTGATATATATGCTGCACTAATCAGTGCTCTAATAAATAAAAATGGGTTTAGTGCACTCACAGCCTCACACCTCCCCGGTTGCTCTGTCCAGATTCTGTTTAAATTATCCCTATCCCATTGTTATAAAGAGTCCATTTCTCAGGACAGATAAAAGAAAATAATTTCTACCCAAAAACTCGTGAGCATGTAAAAAAAAATTAAGAAGCCATTTTGTGCCTGTAATACTTTCAAATTACTTTACAAAATATATCTTAAAATCAGTACGTTTGCAAATAATAAATTAGTAATGCTTGTAACCCTTGCTCAATGCAAAAGTAATGATTTTGCTGATAATTAATGTAAACAGAAATTTCATGGGTTTGTACACTTGCTCATATTACTTGTTTTCTTCATTGCTTAAGAGGTTTCACCCTCATTCTCACATTTTTTCAGCATCATCTTCTAAGCATTAGATGCCACTGTATTTTTTTTTTTTCCTAAAATACTGAATTTCGAGAGCAGTTCTTTCCCGTTATGAAGCATTTTCATAAATAATTCTTTAATTCTCCTTTGGATAAATAAAGCAGTATATTCTTTAATTGGTTGGTTGGTGTAAATCATGTTTTCCAGACTATGCATCACCCAAACAAGTAAATCCAGAACACTTCCCCGTGACATTTTCCCCCTTGACTTAAAAATTCACATTCCAGCCACTTGGTAATTTGCACTTACACAAACCCCAGATTTTAGTGGATTCAAGTCATCCCTGCTCAAATACAAAGATGAGCTTCAGAGTCTGCCTCCAGGATGCTGACAAATAACTTTTTTGCTGTTGATCAGGAGAGGGATTTGAACCCAACCCAGTTCTACCCATAATATTTCTTCTGTTTTCTTCCCACATCCCCACATCATTAATGTACATCACAACCCAAGCAAATTCATCTTTGGTGTTCTCTTCAGAACCTCCCAACCCCTCCAGCTCCTGTGTTCAAGTCATGATTTCTGCTTCACTGTTGTTTTACCATCCTAACTGTGTCTTACTTGGTTCTATAAACTGCTCCAGCTTCTCAGGCTCACCCATTTTGTCCATTCCTGCTCCAATAAGCCAATATCAAAGTTATTTCTCACTGTCCAAGCATAGTTCCTCAGCTGTACGTGCTGGACATCCACGCCTGCAGATCAGTTATCCAAGTTTCTTTTCCCTTTCAATTCAATTTTCATTTCTCATCATTTAGGACACTCATTGTCCTTGAAGAAATTGAGGTACATTAGAAAATAATGCTTTGCATGACTTGGATGGATCTCCAGCAACTTCTGAAATGTAAGTCTGAAGGAATTATAATATTATTACTAAATTAATTTTAGTGAAATGCTTCTGGAGAGCATGCTTCAGGAATTTCTATAAGTTATATTTATCCCACCAGTGAGGATTATCTGACTTTTTATAAGCTAATCCTCTTGAGTGCTACGTCTCAATCCTATGAGAAAGCATGTAATATTTTACATTACAAGTGTTTTAATTTTATCTTCATTAATTTCCACTTTAAACACATATAAGTGCTCCCAAAGAAGGGCAGACAGCAATCCAGATGCAACATTCATAGGGTTCGGTATTTTCCATTATCATGCAATAGCATCTAGTATTTTTTAACAATTCCTTTGTTTTCACTCTTATTCCCATTCCCTCTCATTTCACAGGCCATCCCCATATTTTCATGTCTTGGCAAGTATCAGCTGCAAGACTGATTCACCTTCTGACGATTTTTTTGGTCTCCCTAGAACAATCAAGGGAAGAAAAAGCAGTTTTTTAGTATTCATGTGGAATTGCGTTTACATGGATGGCCAGATTCTGCCCTTTACATGGGTGCACAGCTCTCCCTGTGAATTATGCCTTTAATGCAGTGATCCTTTATGCCTTACACAAGAAAATTAATATTTTTGCGCCTACAAAATGAAGTAGGAGATAATTGTTCCTTCATTTCAGTGAAGTCATACAGCAGCTATGGGTCTGCTCCAAATGTAGAGATGATACTTATCAAAAGCCATGACTGGGCCCTGATATTTGATTTTGAATAATCATGGTGCCTTTATTGGAATGTCCAGGAATATCTGCCTGGATAATTTTTCTAACACATATGTTTAAAAAGAGGACACGTTACAACTTTTAAATTACTCATGATTGTACTAATATATCACACAACTTTTCCTTGGGTAGGCTGAAAATGCTGAAAAAGGGATCAGAAATATGAGTAAGCGGTAAGGCAGGCCATGAGAAAGTCACCACATTTCAGAAAAGACATTGTTACACACTGGGTGTTTGAACAGACAGAATACCACAGTTATGAGCTGGAATCCTCCTGAAGTTGTTGGTGTTGGGTCAACACAAAGTCTAACAAACCTGGATCGCACAGGTGAGGAAAGAATGGCATTTCCATGCAGAAGAGTCCCAGCTTTGCAATTGATGAGCGTCCACCACTTCTGCTGGGATTCTCTGCTCAATTCTGTCCCTTAAACTCTGTGAATCCTGAAACAAAGAGGCAGCTTTGTGCAGACAACTGTGTATAATTTTTGTGCTCTTCCTAAGTCCCACTAACCTTGCTGCAGGGCTTAAGGGATATTTAAATCACATGAATATGATGAATAAATCACACCTTGACTTCCGCCAGCTCTCCAGACACAGGTGAGTTTCAAGACAGGAAACAAACCTTTGAAAAAAACATGCAGCTCATTACACATCACTTTATTAATTACAGATTTTCCTGGAGTTTCAGTGGTTCCTTTGCCTCTGGGTGCCAAGCTCAGCTATGAGCACCAGGTGGATGCCAGGTCAAAACCCAGTTTGGGCTGCAGCCCTGACAGGAGAGGACACTGAAAGCCACAGAGGAGACAAACACCAACACTGGATATGACTCAGTCTGTAGAAACACTCCAGAATTTTATAGACAGGTGTTTCTGTTCATTTACAATGCTGTAAAGGCTGTTTTAGCTACCTAATAAAGGTTTACAAGGCAATACCATTATCTATTTCTACAATACAATAGCATCATTTGTTTCTGCAGAATTCATTTGTCCTGGGTGAAAACTCAAGTATTTCCTATAGGAGCTTCTCAGCACATTTCCCTTCAGATGCACTTTCCTCCTTGTGAAATTGCAGCTGCAGGTCTGAGAGAAAAGCAGCGATTTTCTCTCCCCTAACTTGAGCAGCATTGCAAACAGCCTGTCCTCATCAAAATAGGAGAGTGTTCCAGTTACATCTGTGACTCTTGCTGCTCCCTACACCACTGCTTTTCAGAGGGAGAGACAAGTCCTCCCAGTGTTCCTGAGCAATACATTTTGCATTTGGAGTTCTGACTTGGCTGACACTTTTAAAAATATACATATATATTCAGAGTCAGACAGCTCCCTGGTGACTATTACACAGCTGCAGATGCTGAAGGGCACAAATTATTCCTGCAAAGGTCAACATTACCTTACGCTAAAAAATTGTCTTCCTGACCATTCATTCTTTCTTGACTTCCACACTGTGAACAAGTGATGAATTTTTATGATTTCACCACCAGCCATTGGTCATATTACGTACCTCTTGGGGAGAAGAAGTGAGGAGGTGGAAGGAGACCCCAAACCGCATGTAGACATCTAAAGTGGTGTCCTTTTTGTTTCACAGGATGACATTAAACCAGAAGAGCCAAAGTTTCCCTTGGAAGCTGCTAGGGGACTTAATAACAGTCAGTGTTAGTGAGCCACAGAATGAATCTTATAAAAGGGATGCAAGGATGTGTCCAGACAGCCCAAATTTAAACTCATATTCAAAGTCTACTGTTTCCAACTGGCTGGCCAGTTCAGAAGGCAAGGAGCCAAGCAGCAGATCTGAGACTTTTGTGGAAGTTAGTTAGGCAATTTTAATATCGCCCAGAGCTGCTTAGCAGTAAGTGAAACTCCCCAGGCAGAACCTGTGTGGAGGATAGACATTCTGCTTCATGAAGGAATATGCTACTTGAAAATATTATTAAATTCAGATGTGGGATGAAAGACAGAAAAATTAGAAGTTCCTCATGACTTTCCTTTAACCAACTGAAATATTATATTCACCTACATTGAAAAATTTTAGTTTGGTTATTACAATACTGAAAGCAGCATAAATTTAAAAGATCTCCACTTCAAAAATGAAAGCTTATGCTATGCATTGCAAGCTTTGTAAGAATCCCTTCTTGCTTTTTCCCTCTGCTCCGTATTCTCCTTAAAATTGATATCATGGCATCAAATGTTTTTATTTCTACTAAAATTGAAAAAAATAATGGTTCCCTCAAAGGGTTTCCTATTAGCTTTTCCCACTTACTACTGCACACACTACTTTCTCTGATAGAAAATGGAGGAAGAAAAAATTGGCTGTTGTTTAATACTGTATTTAAAATGCTCAGTTCCTCTAATTCCACAGAAGGTGCAGAGTGGAGCTGAATTCATAGGCTGCAGGCAAGAAGTTTCTCCCCTTTTGTCAGAGCAGGCAGCATGTAGAGTCTGGCCCTAATCAGATTAGGTTGTGCATATTTATAAACATCTGAAGACCATAAAGAAAGACTCCCAATTAAAAGATACTCTGGATTTGCTTCTGCAAGAGTTGCAGAAAAACATGGCGATTAACATTTCCATTAGAGACTGGGTTTGGCACAAACCACACTTGTTGAACTGGGTCCTCTGGAAATCTCTTTCCTACCAGAATGTATCCCTGGGTTCTTTTCAGATACATTGAAAAAACATGTCCTATTTGATCTGGGTGTATGAAATTACACAATGCCACGTCATGGCATGGGATGTAACCTCACGTAATGTAATGCACATTCAAGCAAAACTCTCTTTTTCATTATGGGCAGGAGTAAATTACAGATAGGAGTTTGCTATAATTAACCACAAACTGGCAATAAGGCCTATTTTCTGTCTTTGTAGATTACTATCAAGTTACCTAAGCCTTCTAGAGCTTACTTTTAAAAGTAGTTAAGAATATAAAAGATATTTAAGATGAATCTTTTCTCTGGATAAACATGCTGTGTGAACCATCCAAGCTATTTGGAATGGAGAATGAATACAAGATGCTGGTTAGGTGTGGTCTGTTTGGTAAACAGCCTAACTCTGCCTACAGACTTTTCACAAAAATATTTCACTTATTTTTTTCTCCCAGTTATTCCTCAATTAAGATCTGTGCTGTTGTTACGTCTTAATAATAACACAAGGCTGAACTCATGTCCAGCAGCTGCCCACAATGTGTCTCTTACAGCTGAAATCACTTCATCATTTATTATTCCAAAACACTAAATAAGGGCAGACATTCTCCTAAAGAATTGATTTTTAAGGGCTCAGTATCAATCGGCTCCTTTTGCCTTTGATCCTCGGTAATCAGGGAGCCAAACATTTAGAGAATTCAATATGTAGCCCATTTAAAGATATTCTAGACTTTCTGGTGCTCCCATGAACCACCTATTTGCTTTAGACAATCAGCAAACTTTTTATTAACGGGACGCTTTATCAGCACGCAAGGCAAACTCACTGGCAGTGCTTCTCTGAGACAGATCTAGAAAAGTAAGCACCCTAATTGGTCCATTTGCATTTTAATATTGCCTCATCAGCTTTGATTAGCCATACTTTGTCGAAGCACAGGTGCTGAGCCTTCCCAGTGCAAAGCCTCCACTGTCACTTATGGCCCACAGATCCATCTGCAGACCACATCCGTCCATCTCTGCCTTCAAGCACTGGAGGAATTCCAGCTAATGGATTTTTGTAGTATTTTTTTGTGGGACATTTTAGCAAGGAATCCAATCTTTTAAAGCAGTGTGTTTCCAAATCCGTTTCTTCTTGTAAAACGGACCTTTCCAATGCCTCAGAATCTTTCTACTTAAAATGTTTCCATCGCCTCTTATCTTACTTTATTAAATGAAGCCATCTCCTGCCACTACAAAACATTGGCACAATTTATTCAAATATGACCCATGAACAAGAGCTAGAATCTCACAAAAGCAGCTGCATCTCTATCAGCATTTCACTTTGAAAGATGCCCTTTGACTGTCCTGGGATGTGTTCAGGTGGAGAGAGGAGGAAGAGGGCTGGATGTATCATCAGAGTGCAGAAAAAAATACTACAGATAAAAAAGTCCTGCAGAAAAAAAATTTTTAAGTCTTTATTGAAAAAGAAACAAACTTAAAATGTGGACTTCCACATTATTATTATTACTACTGGAATTACAGCTCTGGACATGCCTCAGGAAGGAAGCACACATGATCACAAAACACCTGCAGACTGCTGTGTCAAACAGGATGGGAAAATCACCTGCTCACAGCACAAAAAGACTTTTCTATCATATACTGTAAAACAAGACGCTGTAAGTGCCCTGGAGGAACTGCCTTTTCATTGCTGAGCCCTGTTATAACACTGTTCCTCATGTAATTCTCACTCAGGCTAATAACATATGATTTCAAGTCATATTCAGGCTACAAAGAAAGTGGGGAAAAAACTTGAAGTGGTGCCAAAGAGATCCAGGGTTTTGTGGACCTCAGGCCCTGTGTTGTGGAATACAACCCAGAGCACAATAAGTGAATCAAAAAGATAATTCTTCAGGTTGGTTTTGATACACGAATTGAGCACAGTCAAGGGCAATTAAATAATTAAAATGTTAGCACTGACTTGAAATAACATATATTAAATATGTCTCTCTTCTTCTGCTCCTCCAAACATTAAAAACATCCCTGCTACTTTTTCAAGCCAGCAACCACTTTCTAAGAAGTGCACAGAAAATCAGCAGAAAGTTGATTGGTTTCTGCTCCAAACCTGTTATCAGCAGAATATCAAGAACATAAATCAATGTCCATAAATCTGCCCACTTTCCTGAGCTGAGCCTCATCAAAAACAAAAAATAAAGCTTCAACCTCAGTTTCAACCCCATGGGCATCTCTAGTGCCTCTCCAACTTCTCTCCATAACCTGTAGATTCCTAGCAATAAATCCCATTTCTTTTCTATTCAATGGAATGAATAGGCTGAAACAAGCCTGGTAATTTTGTGCAGGATTCTTGGGGCTGTGATGGGATGTGTTTGCCATACAGTTGCTTTCTGCATTAGGTATATTTATGCACTGGGCCTATTTCAGAGACATCCAACTACCTCAGAGTGAGGATACATCCTTCTTTCTGGTGATGAGTCTTCCCAGAGGAGGCCAGTTTGGAGATTTAGAAGCAAATTCTTGTGACTGAATCATCATCGCTCAATTGTTCTCCATTAAAAATAATTTTAATATGTAAACAATTAAGTTCAATTAAATGGATTTAGAAAGCTTTTAGTCCAACCTGCTCTTGCAGTGACACGTTATAACATAAGCCTTAACACCACTTCTGAGAAGACTGTACCTAAAAAACCACTTAGGCTACCGTAATCCTTTGGGTCCGTACCTGAGCTGCCATGAAATCTGGTGGGACACGTGCAGAGAGCAGGGATGTGTCAGGAGCTTCACCTCTCCCCTGGATTTCCAGCCCTTCTTCTGAAAGAGCCCCAGACAAAGACAGAGCCCTCTGGAAGGCACAAAGGAGCCTGAAATAGGACAGGGTTCTTCCCCCAGGAGCTCCGGGGCACCAGCCTTCCACGCAGAGGCGCAGCTCTCCACTGCAAGAGCTGAACTCTGCTCCATTTTGCCTCACAATGCACAAACAAAACGCATCAGTGCGATATTCCCCCTTTTAGATGTCTGGTGTCAGCCACACAGGAAGCTGAATTAACGTGGGCTTGCTTGGGCACTCGCACTAATCACATTTCCTGGGGCCTGGGAACTGCTCTCACTTGCCAGTTTGACCACTCTATGCTTCTCCTCTCACAGCCTGAAGGACTTGCTAAAAGTTAATTCAAATTGTTCTATGCTTGCACAAATATTTCATTGACTAAAATGAAGTATTTTCATAAATACTTCCAGATTGTAGGCTTGTTCTCTCCAACTTCAACTTGAAGTCCTTTTTTTAAAAAAGGGCTTCACCTCTACCTAAATTAATTTCAACAGCCTCCTTCTGGAGTAAGGGAAAAAAAAAAATAATGTCACATCTGTGTAACTTACTGAACTAACTTGGAGATAAATCCTCCAGTGGACAACAGCTGCTTTCTCTCCCCTCTCTTTACACTTAATATCATTGTATGTCATCTTAACAGCTGTATTTACTACAAATTCCCTGTGAAGCTTTTGGGTCATTCAATTTCTAAGAGCCTAACCCAGAAATGCACACTCAGGGTGTTAATGCTCTCCCTGGCTTGACTCACCCTCATAATGGCTCCTTGGGTGATTAGCAGTTTTCATCATCAGGTCCCACATGATTTAAAAAAAAAAAAAAAAAAAGAAAACCTTAATGGCAATAAAAAAATATTAGGAGTCAGCTATTTCATACTAATGACTTGTTAATGTAACATTATTGCTGCTGCTTTCAGTGCTGTTGTCCTTAGATGCTGCACTGAATTCTTGAAGGACTTTGGGAAAAAGAGAGTGTGGTGCTGAGACTTATTGCATTAAGAGATCGGTTTAACAGATTGTTTAGTTTTGGTAATATAATTTGACATCTAAACATAAGCTGAGAGGGATCTCCCACAAAACCTTTGATAATATGATTCATTGTCAAATGTTTGTTTTGCCTATCTGGTACTCATTAATTAATTCTTTTTAATATATCTTGGATTTACTGATTTGGAAAAAGAGAATTATTCTTATTGATGTTGCTAAAATATCCAGGTGGCTTGAATTTCACCAACTAGATGGTATAATCTAGCACATTTGTGTAGACCTAATCAAATCTCTACTAACAGATGTGAAGAGCCCAGCATGGGAGCAAATGTTTGTGTCTATATGATAATTAAATTACCTCAATAAAGAGAATAAATGAACAATGATGACTATAGTTTTTTTAAACCTAGGTTATCTTCCTCATGCACAGCCTCTATTAACCCCTTTAGCTGTTGGTAAAACTTGAGTTTTTTCAGAATGAACCATGGTTTTCAGGTAGTGCCTCTAAATGAATCTACTGACCAGGCAATGTGATTCAGTTAAATATACCTTTGCATCACTGTTAATCAAAATCAAATAAATAATAAGCTCTGCACTAAAGATATGCCATGGACAGTGCATTTAATTTCATTCAAATGCCATCAGTCTGTGTTTTAATTCATCTTGTAGTTCTCTCATTCTTGGGGAACTGCTTTGATGCTTTATCACAGCATTCTTGGACAAATGTCCAAATTTTAAGTGTGCCTGCATCTTTAAGGGGCTTGTGTCCTTCATATAAGCTGGATGTGGCTGGCAGGGCATTTCTGAGAGCTCCAGCAGGCACTTGAGTGACCCATGTGCTGCCAAGGATTTTCAAAACCTGTCCCTCATAAACCCAGCTCGTGATACAACCAGACAGAGAATGGCATTTCAATGCCTACAAAGTGCAACAAAAACCTCTATCATAATGCATTCCTGAATATCCATTTCCCTAGAATTCACTTTAGGGAGACCTAGGAAAACAAGCTTCCTGCCATAAAAAGATATTTTAAACCTATCTTTGTTTTGAAGGTGGCCTTGTGGCGGTGAGATGCTTCCACAAGAAAGGGGAGCCAGCCCTTGGTAGCAGCACTGCTTTGCTATCACCAGGCAGGCCGAGCTGCAGCTGGAGTTCAAATCACTTCTGACCATGTTTTTGCTGCAAACAGGGGAACAGTTCTTTCTCTGTTCCCTCCACGGCGTGCTCTGACCCTGCTGGAGGCTAAGTAATGTCACCAGCTGCATGTGCAACGTGGTCATTGGTGATGAAAAGTGAACCAGCGCGGCTCGCCTAGGGATGCAACCCCTTTTAACATATCTAACATTCCTGCAGGTGTGGTGGCTTTATTTGTGTGTTTTACTGTGTTTGTTTATTTGCCTGACTAACTAACTCATGTCCTCCTGCCCAGTGCAGATAGAGCCTTCTTATTTAACATTCCTGAAACTCGGAGTGTTTAGGATATAGATTGTTTCCAGTCTCAGGATGTAAAAGACATGGGATAGAAGCAAGAGAGATTAGGGCTCTTTTCCTCAAAGTTAAACAACTGGATTGGTTTTCAGGCAATGGGGCCCTGAACCAGCTAAATAAAAATATTCCTGTACTTACAAGGAACACACAGATTGTATTTCTAGATCTGACCGAGGGTCTGGTTTGACCAGCAGCACTTGGGAATAGCCCAAACACATAAAACAGTTATCTCCTGGTGTCATAAAGAGATCTTTAGTCAGCTGAAGTGAGGTAGCAGCAGGGCTGGAGTAATTTGGAGGCTAATTATATCCTCTTTGTATTTAAATGAATCTTTCTACTGAGCTTTCTGTGCTGTGGCAGAGAAACAAAGTCTAGTCACTCCCGGCTCAGTAAATCCGAAAATGCAGATTTTTTTCTGAGGTCCTGCAAAGAGAAGATGGCTTTTACTGAACTTCATTGCATGAACAGAGAAACAGTGCTGGAGCTTGGTGGAAAAGAATCAAAAACCACTCAAAACCCCACCAAATTTTAAACAAGTTCCCTTTCAGGAATCCTGGACAAAAACATATTCTGATTATTCACATTTACATAAAAGTCCATCTCTTCCATGGAATGTACATATACAGACTCAACCAAATTCTCTCTTTTCAATCTGTGTAGCTCTAACAGAAATATATCAACAAATGTTTCCTCCATGTCTACCTAGTCAAAACAGGGCATAATAATAATAATAACAACAACAATAACAATGTTATTCTCTTTTGAAATATTCCCTTCAAGGAAGGATTTGGGGAAGTTTGTCCTGACAAGATTTGGATTCAAGCCCACAAAAAACAAGTAGAGAGAATGGTCTTTTGCCGCCCCATAAACTTCCCACCTGGGCCAGAGGCACCACCAATGACCTGTGAATATTTGTCATAAAATAAATGATCTTGTAACAGGGAAGAGAAAGGAGAGTTGCAAGTGTATTTGTGTCACCAACACAATTACTAAATCTGTTTGTTCTGCTTGGAGGATGGGAGCAAAAGAGAGAAAGTGTTGGTGTGGACTGGTTTGGTTTAGTTTTGCTCCTTCTTGGTGGATGCAGATGTTTTGGAGCGACTGAGTGTTCCACACCAGTGCCAGAAATAGCATGAACACTGGACTTTTTCCACTTAAATATCTCCTGCTCTGTAAGAGGTCACTGGCTCAGAACCTGTGTTCACAGGAGAAGGAAAGAAGATTGGAATCCACCCATTTGTCTTCTGCACAACACTCATATCACCAGGTCTTGGATTCTTCTCTTCCTCATCCCCGGTCAGCACCACTGGGGTAACTGTTTTGGCATGGGAGTTGGCTGAGGCAGGGTCTTACTCTTCCTTCACTTTTATTTCTGCCTCCTTTCACAGCCTTGGCACTGAGACCATCCCAGGCCCTTTCCTGAAGGACCAAGCCTCAGAAGTGCATTTTGGGTGCAATTTGAGCAGAGACACAGCCAAACACCTTTGAGACATAACTCCCCTTCTGTCCTTCTGCGGTCACCTCAGTGGGTTGCTTCAAGTTTCTCAGACAGGTTTTTATCTTTTCACTTCCATCCTGTCTACTTTCACACTGTTTTGTGTCGTGAAGACTCAGACAAGAAACAACTTCTGCTTTTCCCCTTTACTCTGCTGATAGTTCCCCATGAGTCACTCTGTGTTTTCCTTAACCACCCTCCAAGGTTCCTCATTGTGCAACCGGGTTTTAGTGCAGGTTTTCATAAACAGATCTGAGTTACACAAGGGGGATTTTTTAATAAGTGGAAACAGGCTCGGTAATTTGTAAATATGCTTTGGTTGAAAAGGAGTTAAAAATACAGTCAAAGAGACTTTGCTTCCCTCCTTTCTCCCATGGTTCATGACCTTTGCTTTTTTCAACTTCCTCAATTTAGTTTCAGTAAATTGTCACAGAATGGCACAACACCTGCCTTGGGTACTTGAGAAATTGACTTTTCCTGCAAATTACCCTGATCAGTGACCTTGTCTGGCTACTAAAGGGGTTTGCAGAAGCAGCGTAGCTTTATGTGTGGCCATCTTCCATCTTCTGATTGGTATTTAGCCCTTTGAAGTTCACTTATCTCCTTAATGTGTAGCTACCTTTTGGGGAAAAAAAAAAAAAATAAAGGAAGGAAAAGGTTAAAAAAGGCCGTGCTATGCTTGTTATATCTGAAACCAAAATACTAACAATAAGACAAAGTGTACTCCATCCTGGAAGGTGCACACAGAAATGTAAGCTGAAAGGCTCCACAGATCCTCCTTTACAGAAGAATGTCTATAATTTCTTTTTCTCTTTAGATGTCAAATGTTCAGATACTGGTTGTCATTGCTACAGTTGAGTAGTGTTTACTAGAAAGGATTTAACAAGGCTGACCTTTCCTTCCTATCCTTTACTTTCCTTTTTCTTTTTTAAATCTGTTGTAAAAGTCACTTCTCGGAGGAAAAAGCAAATGTCTGCTCCTCCCCATGCTGCACAAGTGTTGGGGCAGAGGTTACTTCTGGAAACCTAAAAGGTAAATTTCTTTTTTTTTTTTTATGCTGAAGCTTTGATTTCACAGTGACATGTAAAGGGGTTATTTGTTTAATTAATTATTAATTGCTGTGGTGTCCAACAGGTGCCAGGTCTCAAGTGCAGTCCCCAGGGCAAGCAGCCCAAGGGGAAGCGTGGTTCACAGCAACCTTGGGCAAATCGGCCCAGGAGAAAGTTCTGGAGCTACTTCCCATGTCCTTGTCAAATATCAAAGAAAAACAGTTAAAATGTAAACTTATATTAAGCATTGTACTTAATTCTGACAAGCTTTTAGGATCAAATTGCAGACTTTAGTCAACAAAGGGGAATTAGGCCGGGCTCTTCAATGGAGGGGAAGGTGGGACAGCTGTTGGGGAGCTCTGTGCATAACTCTCATCTTATTTTTCACATCTGTTCTGCTTAATTTAGCTAAGCACTTTGAGTCACAACTTGTGGCTGAAAACTTGAATCCTATTTTACCTGGGACTCGGACTGATATTCTAGATCTTAGAAGGAAATTAAAAAATGCCTGAAAGATTACATTATCTAATAAATTTCCCCCACCCCACACTCTTTTTATTTTTGCAACTGGTGAAGATTTATTGCTTAATTGCAATTTAAGAAAAAATTTTAATGCAGTCAAATGCAAATTCTGTTTGCATATGTGGGATGATTTTTCTTCCTCCCCTTCTTTTCCCCTTATCTTAAAAAAA
>VWZN01009789.1:446581-476234 GCA_013396955.1 Regulus satrapa | reverse complement strand
ATCCCAAAGTGAAATGTGAGTCACAGCAAAAGCACTGGATAAATCATTCTTTCCTTTTACAAATAAAAGGGTTCAGCCCAGAAAGTAGTGATAAAAAAGAAGGAAATTTTCCAGTATTAGAGAAAGTGAGAAGAAGACACAATTTATTGAAGGAGATTTTTTTTGAGTCAAGTATTTTTCATACTTTCCATAAAGTGCCTTTCTTTTGTGTACACTTCTTCCCTGCAAGGTCTTCCATTTTCTTCATTCAAGTCCTTAAGTCATCGCTGCAGTATTCCCTAAAATTGCTTTTACCAATAATTAATGAAGTTACAGTGTTGTCATAGCCTTAAACTGGCCAAAGAACTGAGCAGCTTGCCAGGGCAAAAATAGAGGTGAATCCCAGAAGGCCTTAGCAAAAGAAAAGGAAAGCACAGTCAGACTAAGTATGAAGGATGAGCTCTGCAAATCTCTTTTCTCATGACACTCTAAATGATAATTTCTTTTGAAGTGCTCCTAGATGTTTCTTTGGTCTTAAGGTTACTGTCTGTGAGTTCCTTCTGACCTGCTGTATGACCTGGTTTGGTGAACACCTCGGGACCACCACCACTGTAATCATGTTAGCCCCAGGCAAATTCCATGTGAACAGAGATGACACCTACTTGGGAACACTTCCAAGATCTTTAGTTATAGTATCAAATTGTTATATGTAATTGAAAGGGAAGCATCTTGAAAGGTGGCTCTGGAACAGAATCTCACATGATAAACAGAATTTGGTACGTTGTTGTTCTTATTTTCATTTCATTCATGACCAGTGTGCTTGTAATTATTTGCCGATTTTTACCTTTGCACGGAGACAGCTTTTTAAATTGGTCTTTAAATACTGACTCATAAAGATCCTTTACATACCTTCAACAAAAGAAATAATAGAAGAATTTTCTACCCAACTGCTCTGTGAATATCCAGAATTAAAAATACCCAGCAGTGGCAGTGATAGAAGTAATGTGTGCAACGGGTTTCCAAAGAAAAATTAAGGTTTTAAAGTTTACAAATGTAATATGTGGGATTAAAGTTTAGACTATTTATCATCCACGTTATTAGAAATGGAGAAAAGGAAATAAAAGCTTGGGGATTCATAAAATTATAAAACCCCTCTGGCTTTTGGAAGCAGGGCCCTTTAAAAGAGAAACCTTTTTTCCCATTGAAAAGATTTATTATACATCTGATGTGGCAGACCCATGAGGTTTAATAGGCCATTTTAGCAAGAGGCTATCTCATTAAGTAAAAGTTATTTCTCAAGGAGTGGTAATATGGTGCTTTAAGAAAAGAGGAAAGCAGCCAGCTACTGGAGGCATCCTTCATATTAGAAATGTCTGATTTTCCTAGCCTTAGTAGGTACATGTTAAAATCTTACAGCTCAGGTCTGTAGGGCATATTTCATGTAATGCAGGAGACAATGGTGGGAGAAGGTCCTGAAGATGTTCGCAGCTGAGAAAACAACAAGCATTTTCCTTATGAACAGCAGAGTAGCATAAAGTAACGAGGTGTGCAGAGCTGATAAATGGGCTGATTTATGGGCAGTATGTGATATAGTTGCTCTTGCAATAGTTTCTGTCTTGAAGAAATCTGGGCACAGCAGATGAGCAGCAGATCACATACAGGATGAGGGTAGTCAGTAATCATTCTTGTATGAGTTGTAGAGTCTTGGAATTCCAAACAGCATCCATTTGCCAAAGATATATGGTGTTCTATATGAGACACAGGCTTCCTTCCAGAAAAGAAACGTGAATCCATGCATTCTTACATAGTTTTGCAGAAATTCTTCTAACCTCTCTTCCACTTTGATTTTATACAAGGAACAAGGCAGACTATAATATTGTAGCTTTAATACCATATTTAATACATACACATATATTCATGAGTTCATGATAAAGCTAATTTTGGTGACATGCTTGCATGACTTTTCCCTTTGAAATTTGACTTTTTGTACAGCCTCTGGCATTATTGGAGTGCTGATTCTCTTGAGAGAAATAGCTCAGAGAATAATTATCCAGCATAGTGAAACAGAGGTATTAATGACACTAAGCCTTTCAGTGTATCACTCCTCCAAACTATGAAGCTGATTTAAAAATCATAGCATTTTACCACAGATCATTCGGTGAGGAGGGACTTGGCCTTCTTATTTCTGAGCTCTTAGGATTTATGGTTTTCCACCTTTCTTTGTAGTTTTAAAAGCAGTTAGTTTACTTTTTTCGTTTTGTTCTTTCTTTTTCTTTCTCTCTCTCCCTTTTTTTTTTTTTTTTTTTCCTTAAGGAAGATGAAAGTGAAGTTTCACAGAACTCTGGAAATTTAAATCCACAGATTTAATTTTATTGAATTCATTCAATTGTGGTGAGCACTGGGATCCTACCTTCCCTCCAACTCAATAAAGACCCAGAACGGGCAAAACCATCTGGTTTTTATATTGAGTTTTCCCTTTCTGGAATAAATCTTTGAATAAATGTCATTCTGATCTTCAGCTCTAGCTCAGCTTCCCCTGCAGTGAATGAAACGGCTCCTGCTGATTTCAGTGAGAACTGGGGCTGGCTCTCACAAGCAGTGCTCTTTAGTCACTTCTCTGCATTCAGAAAACAGTTCAGTACTTTGTGATGGTTCCAAATCCATTTAAAATATGTGGAACATATTTAAAGAAGAACTTTTTTGTCAAATCAAACCAGACACACAAAACTGCCTCAAACAACTTCCTTTTAGGTCAATAAGAACTTTCCACTGACTTCACTGGGCATTGAATCAACACAGAAGAATCAAAGCTGTAACTTTAAAATCTGAATATATTTAAATAAAACTGATAGCCTTAAAAAGAGATTCTAGGTAATAAGCTTCATACATTGCCAAGCCAAAATTCAGAGGCCATGTGTACAGTAATACAAAAAAACTAGGCAGAGTGCATCTAAGTGAGTGTGTGAGTTGCTTTTATATAAAGAAACTTTTGCTGTTGATAATATAAATTATTAGATTCAACTGTAGCAGCAAATCAAATTATCAAATGTATTTTTTAGCTATATAATATGTACAACATACTAGATGTGCCTTTTGTTCAGGTTATTGCTGAAAGCAATATTTCTCCAAAAGTCCTCTGGAAATAACTTTGAATGCAGTCTGTATCAGCACATTCAATCAAAAAATCCTCAAAGCAGGACTTGTGTCAGTAATAGATGTGTCAAATCAGGGCCTGCAAAAACTACACAAATGGCATTTATTAAGACTGGATTCTGTTAATGACAGTGCATAGGACTGCATTTGGCAAGCAGTTCAGGTGAAATGTAGACATTGTGCACTGGAAGTTTGTCTGCTCTTTCCTACTGTCACAAAGATATGCCCACAGCTTTCCCCATCTCAGTCCTGACATGCTTTTGTGTTTCTGGTGTCCTTCCTTTTGAACAGTCACCACTGATGGTAACAGCCCTATGGTACCAGAGGAGATCCAGTGACCCTAGTCCACAAAAAAAAAAAAGAGAAAACAGAAACTGCTGCCCCACAGTCTCAGACTACTGTGTCATGAACGTGTTGTCATGAATTCTGGGGTCTGTTTCAATTTTGAGTCTCTAGCTTTTCTCACATTTCACTTTCTTCAAACCTTTGTGTCGGACCAGGCTGTGTCTGCTGAATCTTCTGTGGGAGAGCTGTGAGTTTCAGTTAGTATTGCAAATGTTCATGTGGGTCTGAAACTGTTAATGCAAGTTTCGCAATGACTCAGGAAAGCTCTGACTGTGATTCATCAAACCTGTACTGAAAATACTTGCCAGAGGTAGGTGTCCCAGACTGTGAATGCATTGTCCTATGCTCTCATGCGCTGTATTGACAGGCTTTGAGATGTGATTAAATCTCTCAGCAGAATTCTGGAGTCTTTTAACCTGAATGACTCTCAAAGTGATAAGACACAACTGAGATGTTAATCCTACAGTAGTTATTCATGCATTAATATACACCTCAGTGTATTAGTAATTATTTCTTTCTGAAATGTATCCTCCTATTCCCTCTTTCTTCTTGCCTTACCATGTCTTACACTCATAATATAATGTTTTTCATGACTCATATCCCAGGCAAAATGCCATTCATCCTAATAGAGTGAAACAGAGTATATTTCCCTTCTATTAATTATTTGGATAATTTTCTATACTTTCAAATAAATCTTACTGTTCTTCCAGCTATCTCCTAGCTGAGGACCTCATCACACTTCACAGTTTCATGGATTAGGTCTTGTGACTTCACTATGAAGCATGAAAATATGAAGATTTGGCTTTTTCAGTTGAAAAATTCAGATGTGGATAATGTATAAAATTTTAATGGCTATAAAATGGTAAATGGATGGCAATCTGGTTAATTGGTTATTTTTCATTTACCTCCTTAGCCTGAGCTTAACTCTTGCTTACTTGGTGCATAAACAGTTTCTTCAGTGAACATTTGTGTAAAACTCGCACTTGTGGAAGTGAAAGTTCTGGCATGAGTTTAGTTTGGGAAGCAAAGTTAGGAAACAGAGTTCTGACACCCAGGGCCATTCTAATGATCTATGATAGTACTGTATTGTAGGTTGGGAGCACTGATGTGGTCTGTATCACAAACATTTTATTTCTGTAAGCTGCTTGCCAACTCTAGACAATGAACATTCTTTTCACAGCTTGCTCATAGATGTACTCCCTAGTTCATCTTTCTTGAGCCTGAATATCACTCTGAGAGCGGTAGCTGTTTATCTCAGTCATTCCTGGTAGCTTTTGAAGAATTGTGATGGATCTATTTCTAATCTCATAGTGGGAGTGATGTGGTTGACCTGTGAATTATGTACTCCTCAGGTATATCTAGTGAAGCTGTTGTATTTTTTCTCTTCTCTCCTCTCACCTCCTATTAAAAAGGATAAACAAAACTGATTTATTTGATGTTTTGTTTGCTTCTGGCAGAGTTTTGCTTATTGAGCATTGCAGCTCATTTATCTGCATGATCATTTAGTTTGAAGACTTCTGGCTTTGGGATGGAGTTGATGCTGTGTAGGTGGTTTTGCAAGGACACCTAGAAATTGAAGTTAGCCTTTTGAAGTTATTCACTCTTTGACAGATGATCCACAATGACAATGGCAGGAAATAAAACTCTGGCTGTGAAGGAGTGCTTAAGGGCAGAACTGCTCAACATCTGGGCAGCAAGGCTGCAGTTGGCCCACAAATGCATTGGTATGCTCCAGCTTGTGCTCATCCCCCAGACATGTGAATTGTAGTCCTGTGTCTGTAGGGCTTGCCTGTGTATTCAGGACTTCCCTGGATTTTGGGGAATGGTCTTGCAGCAATCAGTTGCACCGACAGGCATGACATGAAATTTGAGATAACTGGTTCTCAGAACTGGGTTTTCAAACAAAGTCCTTATTTCTTACATTAGATCCATAATGAATGGCTATCAGATTCATCTCCTGTCACTGGGCCTCTTTTTTTTTTTTTTTTTTTTTTTTTTTTTTTAATATTTAACCTAACTTTGCAAAGTGTAAGTGAGTCAAAATGAGATTGAAATTACCTCACCCTAACTAGCTGATCTATACACACATGCATTAGAAATGACAGAGTACACCCAGTGGGCATGTGAAGTGAACTAATCAGGACAGAAGCTGCACAGGGGGTCATAGACTTACATAAGTTTCATAAGCAAAGCAAACCAAATTCCTGAAATATTTCACTGTATACTGTTTTCCAATTTTTAGTGGCAATTGTGAGTCCACTCTAAACCATCTTAGTGTCTCCCCACTGAAATTAGTGGAGATCAATCATACAAATTTCAAATAGGCCACTTCACTTCTGATTTATAAATACATTTATGGATTGCATTATTGCTCTTGGCTGCAGAATCAGAGCAGAGGCTGAGTACTCAGAAGACAATCCACCTTACTCATTGCCAAATCCTTTCCAATGACACATTTTCACATGAGAGCTCTCCTAGCCTTCATCCTAGATGTAAAATTTTATATTTGATTATGTCTTCTGTGTCCAATTGTCCATCCCACCCAGACCATTCTTTATTATCGATGTGTTGTTCATTCTTCACAACTCCTTAGCCTTTGTTATATCTCCAAACCATCATCCATTAGGCAGAGATACACTGTACCCCTCTGGCACATTTGTCCCCACCGCCGCTTTTGTACAGGAGTGTGTTGAGGCAGCATAGTTCTGGTAAATGCAAGATGTACAAACAGCAGAGACAAGGTGCCTTCTGTTTGCTCAGCCTGCTTTGTGCTGGGCTGCAGCACATTGCTCCTGTGTCTGGGGGATGGGTCAGCCTGCAGGTGAGAGGCACCTGTGGTACTGCCCTACCTGGCCGCTCATCCAGGAGAAACTTCCTTTCTTTGCGTACATGGTACTGCCACAAAACACACAGAGACAGCATGGGAGAGGCATCACAGCCTGGTTTCCAGGGAGCAGTTTAAGATCACCTGTGGATCCAAGGATCATTCCTAAACACTTGGATCAGAAGGCTTTAAGAAATGGTACTTTTCTCCAATGGGAAGATAGACTTTCTGTCCTGTTACATTGATATCTATGAGGGGTCCCTTAGGAAAATCCTTCTGAATGCAGGATTGGGATCTATCACATACTGACAGAAAGCTGCATGAACTGGGCACTTTCCCCAGGACTCAGACAATTCCACTCTTCTTGCCTATCCTTGGCAGACATTCCTCTTCCCCAGAACGCTGAGTACAGACAGGAAAATCTGGACTCGGAAAATTGAACAGTGTCAATAATTTGAAACAATAGAGTATTAGAAAAGCCTAAATTTCTCTGTGCCCAGGATACTAACAAAATAGAAATGCTAATGAGGTATCAAATATTCCTTCTCTTTTTGATTTTTCTTGCTGTTAATTTAATAACAGTCTTCCTGCAAATTGTCAGTATCATAGTCTCACAGATAACAGTATCATACAAACTGCCTCAAGAAAGTATGATATTGGCTTGAAAAATGGCTACAGATTTTTCCCCAAATATTGCTGTAAAGCAGTATGCAGAGGATATTATGAATTTCTGATTTAAAGTTTGGGTAATTTGTTTCTCAATCCTGAGAGTTTGGTTGTGTAGTGAGACCAGTACAAGTATTGAATGAGCAAATATAAAATTTTCTATCTAAGTAAACACTAGGTCCATGCTGATAACATCCCTGTACTTAAACTTCATACCTGAATTGTTGTTCTTTCTGGGTGCTTCAACAATAATTTAGCTGTGACTTGGGTTACTTGGGTTATTATCCTCTTGTACAGAATTTTTTTCACTGTCACTTCCTTGGTAACAAGACATTTTAAGAATAGAGTTTGAACTAATTCACAGAACTATAGAACGACCAAACTACACCAGTATTGCCAGTAAATGGAATGCTTTTGTTGCTTTTTTTTAATGTGTGAACCCTTGGCACCATCTAGTGTTGGAAAACACAGACCAGCTCTCAACCACTGAGTACAGAACATCACTACAAAGAGCGTTCAGCCAAAATAAAAGCTAACAGTGCTCTGAACGATCACCTAATTAATTTCACACAACTGTGTTTTTCCAGCTACCAAATACAAATATAGCCGATCTGGATACAGAAAAGACTTTCTATGCTTGTGATTTGCAGTCCCTTGTCTCTCCCATGATATTACAATGGAACTAGTAGAACAAGTCAGTCTCAGAAAAGCTCTGTGTGCCCACTAGTGGCAAAAGCACAGTACTCTTCGTGGAGCTAAGTATGATGTTAGATAAATCTTCAAGCACAGCCTGCATGGAGAAAAATATCTTCTGCTTCTGCTCTAGATTAGAGCTGTTCTGCAGCTTGGGATCCAACCATAACAGTAGCCCTTTGCATTCCACATTTGGCTGCTAATTATCCCTCTTTCTAGGGATTGATATTTACCTTCCAGTTCTTGCATGAAGTTTGGCAGAAGCAGAACCAAAGATACCTTTAAATGCATTTATTAGTATGTGTGCTACTCTGCAAAAATCTGCCGGCAAAACCTTTCTGCCAACAGTTTGTATTTCACAAATTTGTTACCAAAGTATTTTAGTAAGATGAGTAAAGAGTGTATTGTTTTAGCATGAACTTCTGTGGCTGCTAACAAAGCTGAGACACCAGAGTCTCTGGTTTCTGGTACCTTGGGGCCATTACTCGTAGGAAAAGATCTGTGTGAAATGTACAGTGTGGCTAGCCAAGTGTGAAAGGGAAAAATTGCTGTGACAGCAAATTGCACTTCCTTCTACGTGCTGTGAGAAATGTGGGCAGGCAAAAAAAAAAGAAATTACATCCATTTGTCAGTTTATGCCAGGCCAGGAAGATGAGATACAATTTTTAACTGAGATCTTTGTCTTGTTCTTGTGACTCCATGAATGTGACCCAGCTGCTGGTTACTGAGGTATTGCCAGGAATGGCTGGGAAAAGACAATCTGCTATAGATAACTAGAGCTAGAGGCAGAGGATGTGTGGAAGGCAGAAAACAGAGAGAATATTCAGCATTTAAACTAAATTTTAAGGATTCTCATACATATAGTGTATTTTGTTATGCACAGAACAGATTATGAGTGCTTTTCTGGAAAAGCAATCAGCTTGACCAGAGAGTCTGGCTCATCATTAAGGAAATAATTGTGATTGCCTTTCCATGGCTGTCAGATAATTTGACAGTTGGCCTAAGGCTGGCCTAGTCACTCCCTCACTGATCAATGGAGAGAGGCAGCACATTCAGGAGATGATTCATACCTTGTCTCTAAGACATTTATTTTGGAATGGGGTATATCCAGGGCTTGAAAGGTAGTTCTTTTTCTCCCAGACTGTGGAAGAAACCAAAAGGGGCTTACACATGACACCACTTTTAGATGTTATGTGGGATGGGCCCTCTACTAATTTGGAGGTCGAAGGAAGGTGAGAAGAAGTCCCCTGAAGAAAAACCCACTATTAGTGGTATGAACTCCCTCCTCTGGTCTTTCTTCAGCATGCTGAGGGTAAAAGCAATAGGCATGATAGCCTTGAGACCCATGACCTGTAGGTATGTCAACTGACCTGCATGTGCTTCACATCTCTGTTTCCCCGTTGTCCATGGATTCCATTTACTTTTGTTTCAGTCCATTTTTATAGTACTAAATGATCTGATGAATGCAAGGATCTACTCATAAAACCTGGGGCAGGAATAAGCCTTTCTCTGGGACTGATTGCAGCCAGGTCCCTGTGCAAACTATTTGACAGCGTTATCTTTGAGCTGTGTCTAGTTGGGTTGTGGCTGGTAGATACAGGCCCTGAGGCCTTCTTCCCTCACAGCTGTCACAAGATTATGTGATCTACCCTGTGATCCACCCTCATCTGCCCCTCAGAGTCAGCTCAAGACCTTTAAGCAGAGCTCACTGCAGCCCTCTCTGCAACAAAGCACCCTGGGTTATGTGGGTCACAAGCTGAACACAAGTCACTGATGTGGCAGGATTGCAAACCCAACAATGTTCTGGGAAGTTTTAATAACAGGACCACACATGAGCCAAAGAAGATAAATTTTAGGGTCTGTTTGTGTGTTTTTCTTCCACATCTGGAATAGAGAGTCCCGTTTTGGGCACTGTGTTTTTAAAAGAATGAAAAACTAGAGAGCTGAGAGAAAAGTTGACAGGCAGAAACCCTGAGCTGTGAGAAAGGATAGAAGGAATTTAGGCTGAGAGAAAAGAGGAAATTGAGAAAAGGAAATGTATAGGAATCTGCTGAGTGTGCTTTCAGTTTTCACGAAGCTGATTCAATTGGCTTTGTACTACTGCAGGTACAAAGTTAAGACATAATTACCTTCGTTTGTAAGCAGATTTGGATTAGCAATTAGAAAAAAAATAGCAGGTTAGAAGGGCAATGAAGTAGCATGAGGGAATGCTGCTTGTGATTACTGCAGAATCACCTTAACTGGCAGCTGTTAACAAATAACATAGGTCAGAAATAGCGTCATAGACATGATTTTGTGCTGATGCCTGAGAATGGAGTAAATTATACCAGGAAATCCCTTCCAGCTATAGATCTAGATCTCTAGTCTTGTTAATACTGTCAAATTTCAGGAAAACCTGAATTTACTTTGCTCAGATGGAGTGACAGCTATACCTGACCTTTCCCATACATTTAACAATATGCTTACCCGTTTTTCTTTTTCTTTTTTTTTTTTTTCTGCAGAGCTGGCATGCCTTGGCTGCCTCTGGATGTGCAAATTGCAGTGGTGAAGAAAGCTCCTTTTGCCTGACTGAACCTGTGAGCACCTGTCTTGGACAATGACCGTGCTGCCTTTGCCCATCCATTTCTCACTTCTGTTCTGGATCACTGCACTCATTCTCATCAGAACAAAGGTAATCTGAGCTAATTCAGAAGTGTGCACTTCTACTCTGCTTTGTGTTATACACAGATCATGGCATGGGGTTTAATCAAGTATTGCTTTGTCTCAGTAAAGAGACAGTAAGAACCAAATACAGTTAATCTATTTAAATGTTTGTATCACATGTATTTTTAAAGTACAGACCAATATAGAATGTAAGGTCCTGTGAAATATACATTTCTTGCTGAACTATGTGTGCCATGTAGGAAGCACAGGGGCAGGAGTTTATTGTAAAGTGCTTAAGAAGTTCACCAGCTGCACAGAAATCTGAAAAAAAAAAACCAATTAGATCTCAATGTCTGATGCAGAAACAGAAAAGAGGGATGGGAGGGGGGAGTTACTAATGTTGGGTGTCCATTAGTGACAGGAAGATGCCACGGAGCCTTAAGAACAAAACATTCCATATATATAAATTTATTTGCTTAACACACAGCTCTTTGCTGGAGACCATGCATCCAGCACAGAATGTATATATCAGAATTCAGTATTAAAAGGGATCTCATACCTCACCTCCTGAGGTGTTTGTAACTGTCAGTCATCCTGCAGATTTTACAGCTGATAGGAAAAAGAGAACAGTTTATTGCCTTACTGTGTCTTGAAGGTTTTATGTGCCTACATTCATTAAACAATGACCTTGTCAGATAAGAGTTGAACAAAGGAGGATAACATATCAGTTCTAGCAGTCCTGCTGAATGGTATTTTAAACAGTAAGCTGTAATATTTAATAAACCAAATAAACAGACTTCCAAGTGGCAGGAGAGATAAATAATGGAATAGCTAGAAGTACATCTGGTAGGATAGTTTCTTCTCTTTCTGTCATCTGTAAGGAATGTTCCCAAGACAATAAACTTAGGATTTGACTGGAAAAATTGTAATTGTTTTCCACTCCTGTCATCAGGAAACTGAAGACAGAGCCAAGTACTTAACTCCTTTTATCAAAACCACAGATGTCTGTAGCATTCCCCACAACCCTCATACCCCCGAATTGTTTGCTTAGTCTTTGCATTCAGGGAATTTAACACTTTAGGATAGGTGTATGGACTGTACATGCAACCTGAATGTTCATGAGTGTAAAAAAAAAATACAAAGTTCTGACATAGGGTTGACTGTAGCGGCATGTTACATTCTATGCCCTTTATTTCAAGTTGACTGCTCAAAAAGATTACAGCTGGCAAAAAGTTAGGGCCGAGAGAGATGTCTTCAAAGTTTGGGAGTAACTTTCCAGCTATAATAGTTCAGATTCTGGCAAATTCCATCAAATATTTCAAGGTAAGAAAAACTCCTTCCTGAAACACACACTGTGGAAACACTGAGGTTTATTTGCCTAATCAGAAGCATCTGTTGTCTTCTTACACACTAAGCAGACTTCAGCTGCTGCTGCTGCAAAAGGTAGAACACCTGAAAGTAATTTCAGAATTTTTTTTTTCAATTTCATTTAATTTAATTTCATTTTATCCTATCCTTTGATTTCTCATTTCATGAAAAATTTTCATTTCATGAAAGGAAATGAAATCTTGAGATTTCCATGGGTATCCTTTCACTAAGTTTCAGTTTATTCCATTCCATTCCATTCCATTCCATTCCATTCCATTCCATTCCATTCCATTCCATTCCATTCCATTCCATATATAACTGCTCCTAAGAATTTTCTTTTTCTTCAGCTTCATGTAATTTCATTCCACTTCCTTTCCTGTCTTTTCATTCCACTTCATTCCTTGAATTTCTCCTTTAATTTCCTTTCATGGAATTAAAATCTGTGATTTCATTTTCTTTTATTAAATGAAATATCAAGATTTTCATGAGTATGATTTCATTAAGATTAGGGTCATTACACTGCACTTCATTCTACTCCATTAAAATTTAAAAAAAAACAAAAACAAAAAAACCCCAAACTTCTAAGGATTTTCCTTTTTTCCATTTTAATTTCATTTCATTTCATTTCATTTCATTTCATTTCATTTCATTCCATTTCCTCTCCTGTCTTTTCATTTCACCTTATTCCTTCTTTTCTCATTTCATTTCCTTTCATGAAAAGAAGAAACTTAATGAAAAAAATCATAATATTTTCAAGAGTATTATTTCATAAAGGTTTGGGTCATTTTACTAAACTTCCATTCATTTGATTGTATTTAATTGTTTTCATTTTAGAATTTTCTTTTTTTTTCCTGTCTCATTTAATTAAGTTCTATTTCCTTTACTCTCTTTTTATTTAATTTCATTTATTGGTTTCTCATTTAATTTCATTTTATGAAAATTCTTTATTTGTATGAAAGGAAATGATATTTTGAGATTTCAATGAGTATCATTTTATTAAGTTTCTGTTCATTGCACTACACTTCATTGCACTTAATTCTTTCCACATAATTGTTTTCACTTCATTCCAGAACTTTCTTTTATTCACACTAACCTTGAAACAAGGCTGGGGCTGCAGCTGAGATGCCCAGCCCCATGCATGGCCCTTATCTGAAAAGTGTGGAGACAGCATCATTATTAAAAAAAGGGCAAATCTCTAAGAAGAGACAAAATAAATAATTACATTAACAATGAGCTTTGTTTCAAAGAAATACAGTGGTCTGAGAAACAGTTTCATATTATGTCATTCTAAATCCTAAAACCCCATTACAACACTGTAAAGCTGACTGGCATTTAACTGTAATGGATCTGTAACATTAAATGAATTCATTTGAAGAAATGGTAGAAGTGCCAGGACAATTAATGTAGCTACAATGGTCTCTACTCTCTTGCTAAGCCCCACAGTCCTCCCCACTGAATTTTCTTTTTCTGAAATAAATGTTAGCAATAATAGAGGCTAATATCACCTTACAAAGCTGTAAGA
Organism: Regulus satrapa; assembly: GCA_013396955.1. NCBI lineage: Eukaryota > Metazoa > Chordata > Aves > Passeriformes > Regulidae > Regulus > Regulus satrapa. The sequence goes on along the minus strand of VWZN01009789.1, from coordinate 463,041 downwards.
TCATATAACATCAGAAATAGGAATTCTTTTCCAATGAAAATAGAAAAAGATTTTCACATTCTCAAATGTCTTAGCTTTTGGCATGTGGAGTAAAACCAACTCTTTGAAAAATAAAGCATTATTTTATGGAAAACTTATGCTCCTTTCAGAGCCTAGGAGCTATAAAAAGATACTTTCTTTAAATCAGTGCAACTCTTAAAAACAATAATGCAACTCATATGTTTTCCAAAATTTTTGTTCTCAAATTTAATTACTTTTCATAAATATCTCAACAAAAGGAATAAGTATTTCTAGCAAGCAAACATGATAGGAGAACCCACCACTTTTTTTCAGTGTCTCTCCTCTGTAGATCAGAGCAGTCAATAAGAGTTGAAAAACATTCTAGAGGTGGAAAGATGTGTTGTGACAGAATGAGTGGCACATGGGAATCCTGCAGCCATAGTGGCAGTGCTGTTACAGTGCCGTGCCAGTACTGCTCTGTTGGGAGCAGAAGGTAATTACTACACAAAAATAATAAAAGGTGCCAGATGTGTTCAAATTACAGATGAATTCTATGGAAAACCTTTACCTTAAAAAAATAGAAAGCAAAGTTTGCAGATCTTGGGAAATAATTTGAAGGTTCTTTAAGCCTCTCTAACGCTGCTTTTTGTGCACGTGAACATAATTACTGTTCTTCCTGTGCAAGAGGACTCCTCAAGAGCACGGGCTTTTTCTTATTCATAAGCCCTGCAGCCAGAGACAGTCATGGCAGATCATCTTGTCTTATTCTGGCATGTTGGAGGCAGCTGGATTTCGCTATTAAGCCCACCACTTCCAGTAGAAAGATACCTGGCTTTTGTAATGGCAAATGCCAAGGGATCCACAGGCCAGGCTTTGCCAGTTTCCCTGCAACCCTCAAGGTAAACCCAAGGGCTCTGGCCACAAAAAAGAAAGGAGTTTACCTGCGAGGAGTGGGTAGGAAGTATTCTCTCAGTGCCCCCCTTCCTGAAGGGAAGTTCCACTGATTGGGACAGGATTTCTTTAATTTACACGCAGAAGCCTAGAATGAAATCTACAGAGTTGGATAAGAGTAGACTATTGAAAATTCAAAAAGAATGAAAACTCATTTTCAAGCTTTTCAATTTTGACAATATTTACTGGAGACCACAGAAGTCACATCAGTAAACCAAGCAGTTTTTTTCTACCAGAGAATCTCAAATCACACAGCAGTGCTAAATTAATAGAAAATAAGGATAATAATTTCTGTGTCCTTTTCCTGGTTCACTTCCTTTCAGCCATATTACAGAAAGCTCCCAGAGCAAATTATGAATCTGCCTAATTGAATTTTTGCCCAAGGAAGGGAAAAAGGTTAAGAGACACCTACAGTTATTTTCTCCTATCAGAGAGTTTGATTGCTGTGCCAGTAGGTATCAACTTGCTTCAACAGTACCCTAATTCCAAACTGTGGGAAAGGATGGCAAAGACAGTCAAAGAGATTTCAAACATTCAAATTTGAATGGAAAATTAGAAAAATCAATTGTCTTTGTTTTATGGAGAAAAGTAGTTCTGCAGTACTTTGTGAAATACCTGAATTTATTAATGTGAATTTGGACCACACTTTAAAATGAACTGATAACTTTGTAACCATTCTGAAAACAAAGTTTAATCACTAAGAGGAATTAACATCCACCTGACAATACGAGAACTGTGCTGCTGGCTACACTTTAAAGCAAAAATTTTCTCCTGATGTGAAGGCACCATAACCCCAGAGCAGAAATCTCTGGATCTACTGTGAAAAAGAGGACAGAGTTTGGTCCTGAATCAGTTCACTGCTTTCTGCTCTGCATGTGCAGAAATCATAAAGAGGAGCCTTTGGCTGATCCCTATTAAATAAAAATAATATTTAAACTTATTGAAACATGAAACTGCATAAATACTGGAGCGGGGTGAAAGGCATTCCGCTACCATGAAGGAGTTAGAGAGATTTCAGAAAACAACTGCACAGTTGAGAAAGTTCATATCTAAACTTGCTATCTTGATACTGTCCATCACAAATAAACAGCAAGAATTGGGAGGACAAAAACGGAATCTATTACAAGTATTATTCCTGTTTTTTCAAAAAATTATCTCTGCTGTGACATAATCTGTTAGCTTTTAACTTTTGGTACCTTTAAATCAGAATGAGAAGTTAATGCAATACACCAAGAAACTCAGCGAACAATCTCCCAGCAACTAACTACCAAAATGGGGAAAAAAAAAAAAAAAGGCAGTGTTAAACTACAACGCTGACAAAACTGAGTTCCCAGTAATATGAAAAAAAGAGAGCCAAAGTGATATTCCAGATGGAGATTATTTGGATTTACAGCAGTGAACTGTATAAAACTAAAGAAATGGCAATAAAGAATGAAAACTAATCTGATTGTTAAACAGAAGGGATAAGAAACAGTGCCATTGAGAGATGGCTGTGTTAGTCAGCAATGTGAAATGGGATATCTTTGCAATAGATTGGCTGCAGAGCTGACAATCCTGCAACATGTCAGTTCTTTTGAAAGCAAAACCAGCAACTCCTATTAAATACCAGATAATCTGTAGTGAGTTATGAAAACTACTTGCCCATGCATTATTACTTTACAACAGGGAACAGAGAAGGAGTGAAATAACTCTCCATTCCTCCTGCTCCACAGGCTGGTTTTGCAGTACTGGCTCTGGAAGTGTCCTGCTCTAGCAGCAGAGGCTGATAGAGGACCCCATGCCTCAAGGAGATGGATGCTGCAGCACCTTTGCCCCTGAGCCCTGAAGCTCAGTGACAGCATCCAGTGCGCATCCACCAATTTCCTCTTCACTCTTAAAGGTGCTGAATTAAGGCATAGGGAAGATATCTGGGGTGAGACAGTTTGAAATGGGCTCCCTGCTGCCATCACAACTACAAGTCAGGGTGTCCGTGCAGATAAGACAGCCTCCCTCCCACTGGGAGAGCAGCAGCAGCTGAGAAGGGGATCCTAGGCACTGACCTGCCATACTCAAGGGCATCAAGGTATCTGAATCCTTCTTAATGCTGGAAGAGTAAAGTATAAATGTGTTTTATTTCAGTGTGATGTTAGGCTACAGGTGACATTGACACTTACAGGCCTCTGCACAGCTCAGTTTCCAGTTTGCTCTCACTTTTATCTGGTATCAGAGACCACCTCCACCCTGCACAGCTCCAGGTGAATTCTCCACTGCACTCACAGACAGCCCTTGGCCATATTAATTATTTAAAATGTAGTGTGGCAGAACCTTTTCCCTGCTAGGGACTGAAAGCCTTCTGATCACTTTTGACAGGTCACAACTTGACACACATTTTTACATTATCCAATAGTAATCAGAAAAATAAATGAAGCATATGTTGGAAAGCAGCCTGAAATAAAACCTCCTATCTCACCTTCGCTTGTTGTTCCTGTCTCCCTCCACATTTTAAAATATTATTCTTCCTCGAAGCATTCTTTTAAGGCTGAGATCAGGGAGTAAAAGCCATAGCCCTCAAATGCCATCTTTATTCCCATTGTCTAGAGATGCACAGCAACAGCTGGGAGGGGCCTTGTCCTGCTGGACATAACCCACACTCCTGAACTCCAAAATTCATCTTCTGCTATTTCTGCATCAGCCTCTATTTGCTGACCCACTGCTGTTGTTTGCTGCTTCTCTTCTAGTTCATTCACCCTCTTTTCACTCTTCCTATGCATTCTGGTTTTCACTCCCACCCTCCTCTCTCCAGCTTTCTTCCTACACTGCTGCTCCTTCCTTTCTTCACCTTCATAAAAGTCTGTGTCTTGCCACATCAACTTCTCACACCCAACACCAACATCTCCTAGAACAGTGTTTTGACCTCTCCCTTCATGCTCGTGTGCACACAACCATTATGTGACTCTTATTTGTTAAATACATGCCTAATATAGCAGTAGATGGTTAGTTGTCTTCCTTCATCAGGTTGAGTGGAGAGATCATTTGTTCACACAGGTCTCTGGAAAGGACTTGTATTGGAGCAGTGGTTGGTTCCTGACTTTGTTATTGCTTGGTATCATGTCCAAGGTCATCCATGAAAGAAAGGACAAATTAGATCTGTTCTGTGCCACAGATAAAAGCAGAAAAGGGTAATTAAAAAAAACCAAACCAAACAAAAAAAAAACAAACCCAAAACAAACACAATCAAAACTAAAAAAAAAAAACAAAAACCAAAAACCATAACAAAAAACCCCAACCAACCCACCAAAAAACTAAACCATGCAAAAAAAAAAGCAGACAAGAAAAAGTCTTCCAGAGAGAAATCACAGTTAAAGGTTTAGCAGTTAGAACAGTATCAGAGAGGAGAACTTTATATGGCAAGTATCACATCACATGAGGGAAAAATGTGAAGCCAGATGTCACTGAATCTTCAGAAGTCACATGTGTTGGTTCTCCTGTAAAACTCCTAGGGGAAGGAAAGTACTTGTAATTAAAGCTCTCTGTTTCTGTATTCTTTCTTATACTTATTGCTTGATAGTGCAAAAGTGATTTACGCCTGTTATATCTAAATCTCTTACCCTGTTTGAAGTATACCAGAGCAGAACATCTATCTGACATTTAAAATTAATGGGCCAGTTGTGTACTGTCTTTAGCTGTGCCACCATCAATCAGCTTAATTTTGTTTAATACACCGTGCTCACAAAATGAGTGAGATGTTTTCTAGATAAAATGGGAGTGTAATCCTGACCTTTAAAAAAGGGTAAAATTTAGATAGTTCTTTCTCACTCTTGGCATATTTTACTGCTAAGACACATTTAGCACAGTCTTAAAATTGGAACTTTTATCAGAGCTAACATAGAATGGAAAGTAAAAGTCAGTAAGGATGTCCCTAAATTAAACTGTATCAGTCTTTCCCACAGTTCCTGTGATACGTTCCAAATGTATGGCAGTCAGATGGTAATTATAAATCACTGCTTTCAGTTTTTTAACTTGAGCAGGATCCAAGATAGACAGTGAACACCTCTGAAATAGCTTATACTGTCACCTCAAAGACTTCAGGAAGATGTTAGGTTTGCTGTCATTCTGTAGGTCTTATATGGCAAAATCGGAAAAGTGTCTTCTCACATAAGTCTTTTCACCCATTTGCAATTTGAGAAAGCATTGGGCAGCAGTGGAGACTCTGGAATAATCTTCTGTCAACTCAGAAAGATGGTACTATACTGTGTCATCTCAAGCCACATTTGAATTTTTTTCCAGGAACAGCAGTAGAAACTTTTTTTTTTTTTAAATGAAAGTTATTTGCCTTCATGGTGGGGATCAGGGGGCAGCCTGCTGAGTGGATTTTAGACAGTTTTTTGGATCAAATTCTATCTGTCACTAACTCGCAGGAATATATTATTGCTCAAAGGATCATGTATTGCACTCTTGATCTGTGACTGAGGAAGTTTCTTCTTCCACAGCTCTCAGGATCTTCTGAAATGTTACAGTAAATTTGGGCTGGAGTAATACTAGAAGAGCTATAGGAAGTGTTGGATACACAAAGATGGAGCAATGGGGCTGTTCCAAATAGAAGCTTGAGAACACATAAATATATTTCAAACAAAAGTTCTGAAGCTGGTGACATTTGTGCAGAGGCTTAACCTTTTACTTAGTGATTAACTCTATTTAAATCAATGAGGCTCTTCACAGCATGTAAAACTTGACACATACACAAGGCTTTGCAGGATGAGGGCCAATTTTTTTTTTTTTTTAAGAGTGTGACTTGCTTGGAGACATTCCAAAGGAAAAAAAAAACCATGTGAAGCTCTCTATAAAATTGTTGGCACCATTCTGCTTATTAAATAGACATGAATTCACTCAAACAAAATAAGGTCTAGACATTTATATCAAGTATGTGGAAGTTTGTGCCCATTCCTAAGTTAAAAACTAAAGTGATAATGCTTCTAGATTTGTAGGTTGGGTTACACTCTTGTAAATACCCATTTAGAGTTTTATAAGCTTTCATGTCTTGCCTATTTTAGTATCTTACCTATAGTTCTCCTATCAGGCTAAGTATGCTCTGTAAGCCAGTAAATTGCTGTAAGTTTCGAGCTGACAGCATGGAAAATAATTTCTATTATTTACTTTATTGTCTTAGATGTGGCAAAACATAAAACTTCCTATCTTACCTCAACTTAATTCCATGCTGAGACAAGAATTTAATTTTAAGCTGTGTATTGTGTATTGAAGAGTTATATATTCATTTCAGGAACATAGTCTAATTTTAGATCTATATTGAAGGTATGATGAAAAGGTGGATGCTTCGGGTGTCAGTAGGGCTTTTCAAGAGCAGACCCAATATAGTTCTTGAACTACATGATTGTGAGATGAAAGAAATCATAGAATAGACTTTACTGATTTAAGTGGCACCTGTTACATACCTGAAATTATTTACCCCTAGTGGCTATCATGGGCATGGCCTCAAACTACTTCAGATAAATGCATCAACATTGTGGCTCTTCAAGAAAACAGAAATAGTCATTTGGCCCACTGGGTGCTGGACTTCTGGTGGGTAGCTGCTGCCAGCACTTTAAATAAGAGGTCTGGGGAGACACATGGAACATCTGGCAACAGCACTGCTTTTTTTAATCTCACAGGCCACAGGTCACATTGTACCACAGCTCACAAAATAACTGCCCCATTTAGCAAAGCCCACTTACTTGACCTCAAGATGTCTTGAGGTCAGTTTCAAAAACTTCTGCAGATGTAGACAGGAACCCAGCAGGATCTTCACAAGCCCCCAAGTGCTTGCTTCCAATTGGTTTCTCACTAGGACTGTCTTTGTAGGAATACTTTAAAAACCGTTCAAGAATATGGCACTAGGTGTCCTAAGGCACACTGCTTCAGGCTGCAGACAGCCAGATGCTGCCTTTTGGGTAACTAGTTTTCAATTACAGTTAGGGCAGCTGTCCCAGATCCATACCAAAGTCTTCTAGTCTTCCCAATCTGGGAATGTAGGAGATCTGGATGGGTTAATAGGGAGAATTGCTGCACTAACCAGGTACATTTTAGTGTACAGAATTACACAGAATGTCTTGGAAGTCTTCTTCATTTCCTAGGATGTGACAATCCCTGTGAGTTTTTCAACAGATATAGCACCCCATATATACAGGGAAAAGAATAGTTTCTTCACCAGCTGAGCTGGGCTTGATGCTTCTAAATCATTGAAACAAGGATTCTTTCCCTTCTATAGGCATAATTTCCAGAGCAATTTCTGCATTCCTATTTTTAAAAGTTGCACATTTTGAAGATATGAGAACACATGCTCTTTGCAAGATAATCTCCAGCTCCTTCCCCACTCCATACTGTCACACTGCTCAGAGCCAATTTTAATGCATTGCTGCAAAGTCTGTTATAGAAATGTATATAATCTATATGATGACTTGCCTGAGAAAAAATGGGGAATGTTGCCAAGAAAGGTAATTGTATTTTCAAAGTTTCAGAATGTTTAGAGGTAGAAGTATTAAATCCTGAGCAATGTCCTTGGAAACTACACAGCAAATACAAGGATCAGCAGAATAGCACTAGATGGCACCACAGTAATTTTCACTCAAAAAGCATAGGCCAAGCCTAGAAAATTATGGACTCAGGTCCAGCTGTGAATAGGAAGCTCAGATTTACCATCCTAATTTTACTTGTGTGGTCTGGGGAGATTCTGAGGAATATGAGGTGTAGCAGTATTCCCAAGGATTAAACTACAGAGCCTTTCAGTTGGTTGATAAGTGATACAATATAGATTATGAATAGTGGAAAGCTACCTGAATGTTTTTGTTTCAAAAAGTGAGACCACAGGGTACCAGAAAACCTATTATGTTCTACTGAATCCAAGGTAAGCATATCCAGATTCAGTACATCAAAAAGCGTTTCACTCAAAAGCACACCAGAAGTCTTAAGTGTCTTTTGGGCAATCATGCAGTTCATTATCTGTCTTTAGGTACAAATTGCCTGGCTATAATTACAGTGGTTTTTGCTTAAAAGTGAAAATTTGATTTCCTGGACCAAAGTCATCTGGACTTTGGGACTAACCTAATAACTTACATTTCCTGTCACACAAAGTTAAATGCTGGCTGTTGCCAATTTCTTTAAATATTTCCCACAGGTGATAGCCAACATCAAAACTTACTACATATCTTGTTCTTATAACAGTCAATATAGCTTGTTATCTCTAACACACTGATTTGAGAGCTTACTTTTAGAATTTTGCAGAGGTACAGTCTTTACACAGAAGCAACCAAGTGATTCTGTAGCTCCCATTATCAAATTCATATACGAGAAAATAGAGCCTGTCGAGAAAATCATGCCCATTCTTGTAGGTTGAACCACTTTAAACTAAATTCATGTGTTTGTGGCATTGGAAAAAACCCATGGTCTATTGCAGATTTGAATTCTAAAACATTCTAAGACCAGATTTACAAATCTTGAAATTCCTTTAAAAGAAATATAAAAGTACAGAATATTCACTGCAACAGCAGTACAAGTTATTTTTACAATATAATTATATTTCTATTATGCATTTCTGTAAGTTATATTTTGCCTTCTGCTATGCTCCAGGTTCAAATCCTCAAGGGTAATTATTATCTATTTCACTCGAATCAGTGGGAGTTAGATGTTTCAAAGATAGGAAACTGACATTTAAATTTTAAGGCAAGTTCAACATGAATGTTTGAGTTTCTTCAAGTAAATCTTGTGCTAGTCATACAGCTACATATACTTTAGGGATATTTCCAGCTGAAAGTCCTTCCAGTTGTCAGTCACAAACAAAAAGACAATATTAGTACATTCCTTTCCAACAAGAATAGTCTTTATCAATGGAAATAGCCTGACTGGAGATAATACAATCACTTAAGTAAATAGGCACTGGAACTAGTAATATTTGACCATAAGCTGTGCTTCCACCCAGCCACTGTGCGCAGGTTAACTCAATGGGCTTTCATCCCAAAAATGATGAATAGGGTTAAGAGCACAAAAATCTAGCATTGGTCTCCTGCTTCTAACTGCCAACATTTAAATAGCATAATTTAGTAATAAATGAGACAGCCCTTGTGCTGCGATGAGACTGTTTGCCCATGCAAGGCTAAACCTGTGGTAAAGACGAGAGACACGTGATGTCCAAAACCACTTTAAACTGGCTCTTTCAGTCATGAGCCACTGCTCTTTGAAACGATTCCTCTGTGGTTCTGAGCACATTCTGAGCAAATGTTCTAGTTCTCCTACTTCTTCTAATTGTTCTCTAGTAAGGGTTCATTTTAATCTGTGCTTAAAATCTTCTTTAATCTCCTGGTTTCGCACTTTGAAATGTTCCCCTTGAGGCCTCCTCTCACCTCAGAGGAGGCTTGAAAACAACCATAACTTGCTGCTTGCTATCTCAGACATGCCTGTGACTGTTTCTGAAGTTCGTGTTGGTCCTGATAGACATTGCAGACTCTATCCTTGATGGCAAAATGGTCTGTGTAGCTGGCAATGAGGCGTGGCACTCTTGGAATTACTTGGCAAAGGTCTGATGGGACATGCAGTTTGCTGTTCCTATTTTGCAACCTGGGTGACTGAACCAAAGTCAATCCAAACAACCCAACTGAATTCCAGAACGGCATCTGGAAAAGATCCTCAACAATGCGGTATGTCTGGGGGGAACAACAACAGTGCCCCAAAGCTCACTGCTTTCTCTGTCACCTCACCAGAACAGCAGGACACAGAGGTTAAAGAGCAAGGCCAGCCCTAGTGGAGGTGCATCACTGTCCAGCTGTGCAGGCTTGGGAAGAGGACTGTGCTTGACAGATGTGCTCGGTGCATTGTTAATGACATTGGGAAACCACTCTGGGTCTCTCTGTGTGTGAGTATGGGAGGCAGGAGATCCAGGAATTGTCTTACCTGGCTCTATTACCAGGTAACTTGCCTGAACTAATGCTCTCTATGCTATCTTAGTGTCAGTGGCTAAGAAATGTGTTCTGTTCTAACCTAGGAGACAAAGCTTAGAAAACTAATTTAAAAGGCTATTAGTTACTGTTTAGTTAGCTGAACATGTGATTAAAATTTTCCCTCATTTAAAAAGTCAGTCAAACAATCATGAAATATTTTCAAAATATAGCACATTTAAGACAACATAATTCCCTTCTAGGTTTAAAATTCACACCTAAAACTTTCCTGAGTTCTTTGGCTCTTTATTGTCCTGAATTTTGTCCCTCTTCATTTCCAAACAGAGCCTGTTTCACTCTGCCTCAGACAGCCTGGGCTCCCTGGGGATCACCACAGCACTGCTGGCCTTATTGAGGTGCTTGGGAGTGAGTGTTCAGCTGCCTTCAGAAATCACATTAGTAGCCATTAACACCAACCATTACTGATTATCATCAGATTTTTATGGAAATAAAATATCTAAATCCTAAATCCTATATTGCTGATCTTCAGTGCTTTGAAAACATGGAACAAGTTCAAAACTTCTTTGCTGCAAGTGTGGAAATCTCCAAGTGGAGTGAAGCCACCAACCAGAATGTCTCCCAAACCACTTTGTGTTAGGCACTGCCACAGAAGAATACAGCCTGCACAGATATTGTTGGGGACTGTCCAGCTGCTTTAATTTATTTATTAACTCAAATTATGCTCACAATGAAGTGACCTGGAGAACAAACGGATTTCTTAAAGCAATTTTGTAGGCTATTTGGTAAAAAACCTTGGTCAGTGTAAGACAATCCTGTTGATGTGTCAGATGTTACACAAAAATTTTGCTTCAGCGCTCTCTAACTAATGGTGATTTCTGCAGATTAAAAGAGCTCTTATAAACGCTGAAAACCAGTCTTCCATGTTAAATCATGGGAGGAATGCAATGCAGTGGACAGTCAGAGGGACAATGCACTGAACATACAAGCCTGCCATGTGTCTGGGTGGTGTTAACTAGGTTTCAACCCAACCTCTTCCTACTGTTGCTGTAGCCTGAAAAACTGTGCAAATGCAGTGCTGCTGAAGAAAGGAAGGAAAATGAAATAAGTCCAGAGAACAGAACCACTAGGTCACATTAGTATTCTGCCCTGGTGAAATAAACCAGATCCTTCAGACTACATAGGCACAAAGAAAGGTCTCCTCGGGAATATAAGCGCTTGAACAGGAATGGCTCTAATTTCAGCAGTGCCACAAATCCCCTTTGAGAAAAGGAATATTGGGACTCTTTAAATTTTTAACTGTTCCTTGTTTACCGTGAAACAGCACTGTGCCTCAAGCCACTCTAATAACATTCCTGGCCTGCTCTGCTGTAAAAATCTGTAAAAACTCATCCAGTCAGATGATTTGCAGTTTAATATCAAATTGCTTTGGAGAACATTCATGGTTGGAAGTGCATAATATGTTTTATTATTGCTGTTAAAAAAAAAAAAAGAAAAAAAAAAGACAATAAGAAGGCTAGAAGTGGTTTCCTTTCATCCATTCATTGGGGAGCTCTTTTTTGTTATTACATTCCGTGCAATAATAATTGGTTCCACAACCAGCATTAAAAAAATGTTCCCTAGCTAAAATTTTCAAACGTAACTAATGATTTGAGGTTTCTTTGCTTTTATGCAATCAGTTTGAAATACCTTGAAGAGGGACCCGGTTTTCAGAAAACGCTAACCACTGATTTTCTGCAAATGGCCAAGATTCTTCTCAAAACCTTCAGACCATGTCATTTAAAGACCATGGTAGATACTGTTTAGTGGTGGCAAAAGTATGCCAATTCATAAATTAGTAGCAGAGCACCAGATTGGATCAGAAATAAATCCATTTCAAAGGAAATATTTAAAATTATACCTTCCTCGCACCTGCAAGAGCAGACTCCTCGACTCTTGGGATGGTTGGAAGTTACTTAATGAACAAACAAACAAGCAAAAGAGGGTAGGCTAGGGACTGGTTCTAGCAGTTGCTTTGTGTTACTCAGTAAAAGAAAGATCAAGAATACATACTACAGTCTTGGGTGGTGCTTGGACATGTCAGAGTATTTTGAATGCCACTGCATGTGTTGTGCCTGCCTGAAGCTGTCCTGGAGCCTGGCTGTCCTTTTTCTGGCAGGAGAAGTCACTATTAACACCTATGCAAAGTGGGGAACCTGCAACCAAATCAGAAAGCTGATGTTTCAGCCTTGATGTCAATGCTTACTCAAAGTACTGAGCAATGGAGAAAGGAGCATCATAGATGTTCTTATTTCATCCACCCAAATGACTCAGCCTCCAAAAAAATCAGAAAGGCTTCTAGGTCTTTTCCCCAACTCAGTGGAGCAGGTAGAGGAAAGCATAGGACAGGAGAATGCAAGTAACCAACCCCTTCTGAGCTGTTCCTCCACCACAGTGATTATACTGGGGTATCCTTATTTCATGCTCCTCTATTTCTAGTCATGTTCAGTCAGCCCAGATTAAAAATACTTGGATCTATATCATCCAGCTTGGTCCAGTCACTTTACCAGCCTTGCCTTTTCTTTGAAGGGCAGTCCCTGACAAGGGCAGGTGTGCTGGATGTTCAGGTCAACATTTCAAAAATATCTTTTTCTTCTGATACCTGTGCATTGCATATCTGATACCTGAGTCTTGCCTTTTTTTTTTTTTTTAAGTGCAAACTTGTCTTCTATTTATTTAGGCAAGACAGAACTTTAGGTCGTGTAAAATTAACGTGAGTCTGCTTGTGCACAACCAGATTACCATGCTGTGACTGATTTCACATACAAGCAAAGCTGCCAGAGGTCAGCAAAAGCCAAAGCAGGGCAGCACTAAGTAGGTGAAGGTGCCCAGGTGGCCTGAAGGTAGGTGAAAGTGGGCTGCTGCTGAGGGTTCCTCCATTCTTAGTCCTGAAACTGTGCCATGTTGGAATTATTTTTTGTTAGATTAGATGCTGGACAAGACCCTGCATTTGCTCTGCTGTTCCCAAGATTGTCTACTTTTGCTTTGCAAAGGTCTCTGTCCCTATTGCAAGTCTCTCTTGCCAAATCTTGTGGTTTTCCTAGTACAGGCTCATCAGGCTTTTGCTTCAAGGTGTCCTTTAGTGACAGGATTTATCCACAGACACCAAGATTTCCTCAGCAGGATAATGAAAGTGCTTATTATTTTACTCTTGCTCTCTTTCCTTGCTATTATATTAGGTTTTCCATCACTAATTATTCTTCTCTGCCCAGCTGAAGGAGACAGTAGTGTTCATCTCACTCTGAAAGGAAAAAGCCTGGAAGTAAGGAGGCAGCATTGAATTCTCACACTTTTGATGACTGCTCTGATTCCCACAGGCAATGCTCTGGCTCTGTGTCCCCATGGCCTAGAAAAAGCAGCCTAGCACAGGAAAATCTTACCACTGTAGCTGCACCTCAGTTCCACAGACACACAGATTTCTGGGCACAGATGCTGGGTCTGCAGAGAAGGCTGCTTGCCACATCAGCCAGAACTGAAAGGTGCTCTTTTGCCTTGCTGAACTCCAATTTAGTTTTACAGCACCTGACACTGAGATTTGGTACACGGCTGATGCTGTAAAGAGTGAGGGAAGAACATGTACGTTGATTAACTTCATCAAACTTATTAAGCTCCATCAGGAATTAAAAGGTTTTATTTAAGGTCTATGCCTGCATTTGCTTTCTCAGAATTGCTCTAGGCTGCAGAGGATAAACCCTGGAGAAGGGAGTGGGAGAGAGTGCTCGGGGCCAGAGCTTTAGGGGTTGCCAGGGTCAGACAATTTCCAACACAGAAGCAGGATCAGCCAGGAACACATGGAGGAGCAGTGATCCAGCAGATCTGGGTGAAGGAAACAGGGTTAATGTGGCAGCTCGGGGCTTGTGAAGCAACCACGGTGGCCCATAGCACAGAAAGTGGGCAGTGTCACCCAGGAGTGGCAGACTGAGGGCACTGTGCACAGCATGCCCTGCAGCGCTGCATTGTTGGCAGCACACACCCCAGGCTGGCGGCATGCCTGGGAAATAAACACTGAAAGATGAAAGCAAGCCAATGTGGGAGGTAGCAGCTGGCTCAGTTTCCAGCCTCTGATCACCTTCTTCCAAGTAGTGTTTCCTCACAGCATCCCCTTGTCCTCCTACAATGCACAGATCATTGCCCTCCATCAGGAAAATTAATTGCCTTATGAAAGAAGGGGTTGCCCAGAAATTTCCCCAGGGAATTGCTTTTCATTCAAGAGTGTGTGCACACCCTGAGAAAGGAGGTGATCTGATTTCTTCCAGAAAGCTCATTGCCTCATAGTTTGGAGCACCCACAACAGTCCATGGCTTTCTCATATCCTTCCCAGCCTTACTGAAAGACCTCTTCAGATGTCCAACACATTAGTACAGAAAAACCACAACAAGTTCCATCATGCTTGGCGAGCTCCGAGTTGGTCCCTTACATCAATGCTTCCTCACAAAATCAAAGTATGTCCTACAGCTGTGTGGGCCAGGTTGGTAAAGCCCAGGCATGATAACCACCAGCTGCACAGTCTTCATCCAGCTGAGCTCTGGCCACAGCCTAGCTCTGCTGCTGTTAGGAAATTTTCTTCTTGTTTATAGCAAACAGCAGCCCATTTCCTTTCTTTTCCTCCATCCTATTATCAGATCTTCAAAATGAAACAAAGCAGTTGATTATTTCCCTCCACCCAGTTATAAGTTCTTTGCCCTAGTAACAGGCCAGAATGGCAGGTGTTTTCATTAGATGAAAACTGTTGGCTGAACCTTAATCCTGAACCTTAATCCTAGCATCAAGAGATATAGCGAATCTGAGGGTTTATGTTACTAACACTTTATACTTCTGATAAATTTTAGGTGTCTAAGCATAAAAGTAATTTACTGCATAATGGAAATGAAAATGCTAAGAGTTTGCTACAGAATTAATTCAAAAGGGAAACAGCCTATAAGGTGAGGTTAAAACTGACTTATGGAACTTTTGCACAAGTGGAGTCAGTGTTGGATAAGGGCAGAAAAGACTGTTGTGGTTTAACCCTTGGCTTAATTCTCTTTATATCTTCCCTTCAGGTATTTATACACATCAGTAAGATTCTCTTCTAAGCCTTCTCCAGCCAGAACAGCCCCTATCTCCTCCAGCCCCTCTTCACAGGAGAGGTGCTCTGATCCCCTAATACCTTAGCGACCCTCTGTTGAACTCTCTCCAGCAGCTTTGTATCTCCCTTGGACAGGGGAGCTTAGCAGGTTCAGCCTCACCAGTGCTGAGAGGAGCAGAATCAACTCCCTCGACCTGTGGGCAACATGAGTACTACCCTGCTCTGGAAATGTAAATTCACATGTTGGCCTCAGTATAATTTTAAATTGCAACTAACATCAATTATGTATGTTTCATTATATTTTCCATCCTCTCTTCGGGGTTTTTTTTGTTTGGTTGTTTTTTTTTTTTTCCTGGTAACGTATACACTAGGCTGTGTTCCGTATGCCAAAGCATTTTAAGCTGTCTCTTCTTCAGTCTAATCCAGGGTGGTTACCTCAGACTCTCTTCACAGAGCAATTGCTGTACCTTCCCCTGCACCACTTGGTGGCTTCCACTGAACTCGTTTTAGCTCGCTGAGATTTTCCTTGCATTTTGGGACCCCAAACTGGACACACTATTCCACATGCAGCTCAGCAGAAATAAACAATCGCTTTAGTTGGCCTACTGGCTATTTCCTTGTATTTAGCCTTGCTGAGCTTTACAGACTTCCTGCCAGGCCAGTCCCCCAACCGGTCTAGATCCATTTAAACGGCAGCACTCACTGTTCCCGCTTTAGCACCACCTGCAAGCTTGCTGAGCGCACACTCCTTTCCTCCTCAGAAGCCTCTGAGAGGATGTCAGAGAGAGCCGGCTCCTGCCCTTCCCGGCTTGCTGCTGCCGCCTGCCAGCAGAGTAAACCCGTGGACCCTCCCCTCCGAGCCTGACATTCTGTGCATCTTTCCGCAGCTAAGTGTGTCCCTCCCCCCGTTGCACTGGAGTGTCCCAGTGTGTCCGCCAGGTGCGGGAGTCGCGATGCCTGCTGTTCTTTGGAACACCAGCTGTCTTTTTGCGCCGGTGCAGCAGCGAGCGATCCCCTTTCCCGACGTGGTCGGATGCTACTTCACCCGCACTTTAGGCCAAGCCATGGATCTGCTCCCCATTGTACGGAGGAAGGGGGAGTAAACTGTTCCGAATGGGGTATTACTCCCAATACCGACGTGTCCCCACGCGATTATTTCTGCTGCTCCCTTCAGCGCGAAGCAAGGAGCCGCCCGACTCCGGCGGGCGCACTACTGGGGCGGTTCCTGCCTGCGCAGCATCCGGCCGCCTCGGCAGGCGTACTGGGAGAAGCCGGCTTCCCAGCGCCGCTCCGCCCTGACGCCGGCTGTCGCGGGGAATTCCAGCGGGGCGGGGGCTCCGCTCGGCCGCCCCTTCTCCGCCGCCCGCCCCCGCACGTGACTCCGCCCGGACCCAAGATGGCCGCGGCCCGGCCGGCCCGTTCCCGGCGCGGGCGTCGCGCCCGACTCCAAGATGGTGGTCAATGGAGGCCACCGGAGACAGCCTAGC
>VWZN01009789.1:430030-446417 GCA_013396955.1 Regulus satrapa | reverse complement strand
GGAGGCGGGGAGCGGAGTGGGGGGGGCGGTTCCGTTCTGTGCCGGCCGCCCCGCCGAGGGTTCGCGGCGGAGCCCCGGCTGCGGGGGCTGAAGCCCTGCCTCGGCCGGACTGTCGGCACCCAGGGTGATCGCGGGGCCGGTGCGGGAGCAGCGGGGTGGTCGGCTGTCCGCCGTGCCCGAGTTTGCACGCACGGTTTGTCCGTGCATGGAAATCACGCTGGCAGAATTACCACTGAAGAGCCCTCAGGGCGCCCAGCCTCCCGTTAACCCCTTCTGCGGAGGGGCGGGGGAGGAGGGGGTGCGTTAAGCATCAGGCCGTCTTCCCCCCTAAGCGCTCGTAAAAGTTTGCAAGTGGTCTTTTTAAGCGTCTGAGTCCAAGTTGTGAATGGTTTCTTGGAATTTTAGGAGCAGTAAATCGAGTTATTTCTGCTGTTGTTAACTTTGTACTCTAGTACTTGCACTGATTCACAGTAGCTTAATCCCGTGGAATACATTTCTCTCTCTGAGTATTTAGTTCATTGGGGTTGTGTATCATCCGGTGATGTGGTCTTATGAGCCCAGCATGTACAATAGTCTGTTTCCATTCCCTGAATACGTATAGAATGATCTCCCCTTTTATTTTTTTCCCCTCTTCTGTAAAGTGACAGGAAACACTGTTTTCTGCAGTGTTTCTGATTGTAAGCGATAAATTTTATGCTGTTCATTATATGGCACCATATCCCATTCTGTGAGGGGCCATACTGCACAAACCTACTGTGCTTTTTCACTGGAGCTGCTTCCAGTGCTCATCCAGTGTGGTTTGGGAATGTTACATCCATAGAAATCTTGAGGTGTGATCCATGCACCTCAAGACCTCATGTCACCCAGGTTTATGCCATTAAAGGCTTCCTGCTGAAGATTTTATGCAGCTCTCAGCCTGAGCATAACCCCTATTACCTTGAATATCCCCAGCTGATGAGTTTGCTGCAGTGAGACATTTGAAAGGAGGCAAGTTTCCAAGTTAGCAACCTCCTACTTCATTCAGTTGTCAGTCTGCAAAGCAAGATACTCAAATGGACCTCGTATGAAAGCGATAGCCTTAGCAATAGAGTTTCTGTCAGATTGCATTCTTTACATTTTAGTACATGAGTAAGTATGGTAGAGTGAATTAGCTATACTTCTCAGGTGAATTATTTGTCAGTCCAAAATGAACTACAGAAAGAGAGAAAAAAAACCTATTTTGTGACCTGATGGACTGAGCTGATGAAATATGTTATGGTTTTCCAGTTGGTCTAAGTGTCCTGCCTCTGCTCTGGTTTTTGGAATTGCATTAGTAATACAAATTCAGACAGCTGGGTAGCAGTAGCTTGACATGACTTCATGTGTACAAGAGCATTGGAAAAATGGCTGGGTTAGTCCTTGGAGGAATATCTAGAATTTATCTTCTATTACTCTTTTAATGATGGCAGATACAGCTAAGAAAGAGGGAGCAAATGGAAGGGATTAGAAATCAACTGTGTTCTAGCAGAAAGGGTTTTTAAAAAATCCTCCTTGAAACATGTGAAACCTGTCACTCTGCAGCAAGGTTCTAGAGAGATGACTGACTGTTCTTCAAATTAAATGTTTCCATGATGAACTTATAACCCAGGATGGTATAAGATGCATTTTTTGGGCTTATTCATTAGAGATGGATTTTAGTCTAACCAAACAATAGTGATGGTTTTTGTTAATAGTTGAAAAGCACCTTGTCCTGTGATAGCTTTCTGCAAAATATTGATTCAGATGACTCCATGTAACTTCCATACAGCAGTTTTATCTATCCTTAAAATTTAGCTCAAGTGGTGATATTTTATTTACTGCCGCAAACAGTGAAAACAAATGTACGATCTAAATGGGATACCTTTTTGTTTGCTAAACTGTACATTCCATGAGTTTGTAGATGGAAGAACTTCTTTGGTGTAAAGGCTCCATCATAAACTCCTGAAATACTGATTTTTATTCCAAAGTATTGGAATAGCTTGTCTAGTTAAATAGTACCTGAATAAATGTCTGCTTTAGGCTGAATTCCTTGCCTTGCTTCCCCAAGAGCTGTGCTTTGTAGTTTTAACCTTAGGGGGAAATCAGCACTTAGTTTTACCTTGTGGTATTTGTGCCTAGAGGCTTCAGGGAGGCACAAGGTTTGGTTGTGTTGAGCAACATGCAGTGCCTCCCCTCCATCTGATCTTGGCCTGCACTGTACTGACAAGCCCTCTGTCTTCCAAAGATATCCACCTGGTTGAAAAAAACACATTTTGATTTATGGGGTTTGAGGTCTGAAGGATGATCAGCTTTTCTGATATGTTGACCTGTGCATTCGTTTGAAACAAGCATGCAGTTGCTCCATTAAATAAGAAGTGCCCTGGAGTGATACGTATTTGTGTGGTTTGGTTGTTGGACAGCTTATTTTAATCTTTGAGCTATATCTAGTTAAAACGTTGTATTTAAAATTTAGTAAATGTATGCTATACCTTCTGGAGCCCTTATACTTCGTCAGCTTGATAAATTAACTTTGACACACTGAATATTTTTCACCAGCTAACGTAGCTGTTAGTTAAGTTAAATAAAGGAGAAGAGCCCACATGCTCTCTCCATGCATACAGCTGGACATTTCTGTTAAATTTTTCAATAAAAATGAAATTTTGATTGGTTCTTAAAGTTTCATGAATACACTAATTGGTGAATCATCTAATGTGCAGCTTAGTTTCAGGAAATATGAAATGGCTCACTAACTTCGTAGTTACGAGATTATGCAGACCTTCTGAAAATCTCAGTAAGAAAATGTGTGCAGTGGTGGTGGTTGATATTTTTGGCTGTGAGAGAGGTTGGCTAAAACTCAATGCAGTTATGCATAGTCTGTACTAGTTTATATGGTAGGAACTCACTTGAAGAATTATCTGGAAGGAAGAAAGAATAATTTTACAGGTTTATCTGCTCTCGGGACCTTATCCAAATTTTGCCGAAAAAGTTTGCAGTCAGGAGCTCTTCTGGCTCTGTAATGGGTCCTCAACGTAGTTGCTTTTCACCCTGTGTTTTTACAGGGCCGTGGTTGTTGAATTCTTAAGCCTTAATGTTGGACAGCTGCAAAACATTTCAAGCCTATCTTTGAAAGGTTGGAATAAGAAGGAGGGGGAGATGGAGGCTGGCCCAGATAAGTAATACTACTTGAGGACTCTGAAGTATTTTCTTTATGTGGTCCTATAAGGTGTGTTCAGGGCTAGCTGGAGACTACTTGGTTGTGAACTGCTTTATCGACTGAAGTATTTAAACCAGTACTCCTTTCTTGTGAAAGTTTGAATCTTTACCATAGTTGAAGAGTCGAAGAGGTCAGGAATTTGGTTTTCTTTTTTTTGCAACAGAATAAGTGCAATTTCAGTGCAGTACATAACTACTCTCTGTAAACTCAAGGTTTTTACAACAAATATTTTTCACTGCTGTTGAAGGTGCATGGAACACTGCTTAAGGTACTACTGTATTGCAAATACATATTACAATACTTATGGTGAGCATCAGTTTGTTAGATGCAAAAACTTTTATAGTGTTTAGAAGTACTTCCATGATTTCTGACTGGAGCACAATTACAGAGGTGAAATTTGAAGTATTGCTTAAAAATTGAACTAGAGTAGGAGCAATAAAAATTCGTTTTCCTGCAATACGAAATCTGATAACATTTTTGTTCTTCCTCAGCAGAGTTAATTCTAATAGTAATTCAGCAATCAGCCTGGCTCCCAAATGAAATAACTTGGGCCTCATTGCTCAAGACTCAAATGTCAATCATAAGATTAAGATTTGCAATTCTGGCATAAAAAGTGTCTGGCACTTACTACCTAATATTACTGTTAGGC
The DNA here is from genome assembly GCA_013396955.1 of Regulus satrapa. Lineage (NCBI taxonomy): Eukaryota > Metazoa > Chordata > Aves > Passeriformes > Regulidae > Regulus > Regulus satrapa. Next base: position 442,557 of record VWZN01009789.1, on the reverse strand, counting down.
TAGTAGAGATGCAAGGACTGCAGTTGAATGAATAAGGCTTGATCAAGATGGTGATAAAAACTGACCAAGATAATTTCTTGGACTTTTTGGCCTCTAATAACAAAAATTTAGCTTAATGGAACTTGCCTAGCGAAGGGTGAATGTGTTTAGTGGGGTAGACCCTGTTTCTTGAAAAGAACTTGAACAGGAAACTTTCATTTCCAAGGTGTCTCTAACTTCTGATGCTTAGAATTTTATCTGCTTAGATCTGTTTTTACATCAAACTATATACTCTGTCTTTTGGGTTTTTGATTTTGCAGCACTGTTTGATTTACTGACTGATTTGCTTGTGTAAAAGGTACCTATTACTAAACTTTGGTTTTAGGGAGCTTTTATGTTTGGCATCTGTGAAGAAGGAGATATTTACTCATTCCACTAGTGCACTAAGAGATCTTTTATTCTTCTGAAGTAGCACATGGATAAAGTGAATTAATCTTAGACTATAAATTATCTTTAATCTTCAGCTGACTTGTATCTTTGTGTGATAAATTTGGTTAAAGATACTGCCTAGTTGATCCTTTGTTTTCCTAAGTGGTTAATTTTCACATTTCTGTTGGGGAATGGTGAATTAAGTATTTTTTAAAAAATATGTTAAATCACACTTGGATGGAAAATGGAAGTCAAATATACAAAAAGNACTTTTTTTTTAAATTTAAAATTTGTTCAGCAAGTTAAAATTTCTATTCAGTTTCATCTTGTAGAGTTTTGGACTTGGTAGATATGATTTCTCATTCATTGGTCTTGCACTTGGCTTGGGAGAAGAAAATAATTATTTTTAAGCTGCCAAAGAATGGTGGTGGTAAAATAATTAACAGTTAAGATTGAGAGGTCCGGCCAAGAGGTTAGCTGTACTGAAGAACATCCCTCTCAACCAAAAGCTAGCAGTCTGATTGTTTCCAACTTTGCACCTCAGATAGGATAATACCAGGCCATCCCTGTAGGCTCCTCCAAGAGCCATCTCTGTATTGTCACATTATTTATTGCCTGGATCCTCATTAGAATTGTGGCTGTTTAGCAACTGACTTAAGGGGTCCGTCCCTCCCAGAAATGGAGGCTTTGTTAACATTGATATGATTGCTTTTTCTTGCTGTTTTTTTCTGAAACATTATATGGTTTGGGTCTCTGCAATTGCTTGGAAGAGAACCAGGAAAGATGCTCTTCATGTTCTCTCACTGTGATCACAGTTAATAAAGCTTCTGTTTGACCTGTCTTCAATTGTGCCTGTGCTATTACACACTTAGAGTCCCCAGATTTTCTGACACAGTTTCTCCATTTTTAATCGACCTGTTCATTTATTCCACACTGTTCTATTTTTTTTTTCCCTCTGGGTTAGTTGGTAGTGGGTTGTTAAGGGAGACTGACTCTGGAGTGTGTGACAAGGCATGGGGGTAAAGAGGGGCGATGGCATTATGTTGTCCCTCCAGACTGCAGTGACTTGTTTTCTCTTAAGTCTGGCCTGTCCAGCCACACTCTTAATGTAAGAAAAGTCTCGAATCCAGTGAGTGAAGTTCCTGCTGCCAAGATTTCACTCAGTATTTCGGCGTGTTTTTGCCAGCAGTTTAACTCATTTGGACATTTGACGTGATTTTAAACTTTGGCAACAAACCTTTTTGATCTTTGATTTTTGCTTTAATTTTATTTGTTCATAGTACATTGAAAACTTAATGCAGCTTGTCACAATGATGGTAGAATGGAATATAAATCATATTTAAAGTTTCAGTATTAAACCAGCTTTATCTTCAAAAATGTGTGTGGTTTATCCACCGAAGCAATTCCTCGTATTTATTGTTCTTAAGATCTGATCAACTTATTTATGGAAGCAAGAACTTTGGCAACAGTACCTCTGGTTCTTACAGATGTAAAACAGATTATGTGTCATAATTTAGTTTTAAATTATGAGATTGAAATTAGTGATTGTGTAGTGTATCCTGGAGAATGCAAAAGCACTACTGCTTCTGGGTTTAAAAACACTGAACTGCAGAGTACTGACTCTGGGAGAGAATATCAGGACTGTATTAAAAAATAGTTCACCTGTTCTTGTATTCTCTGCTGAGCAGCATGTATTGGCCAGACAGGTTTTTTATTAGGTGTACCCTGTGATGGTCAGGGCTATTCTTATGTTACATCCCATTACTGTATTTCAGGAGTGTGTCGTCTGCCTGTTAGTATTTGCTGACATGATTAGCATATAGCCTGGTTCAGCAATTAACAAATTCTGTCCCATCTAGATTATGACTCTGTAATTGGTTTCTTTCCATAACTTAATTCTCTTTAGTTGAGAACGTTTGAAATGGTCTTTTTTGGAAAACCTGGCTTTATACTTGACACTTAGTATAATGTGAGCTGGTAAAGTTTTAGATAGATAGACTGTTTTTTGGGTTTTTTAAAAACCCCTATTCACTTAATCTATTCAAGAAAGAAAATACAATTCTTTTTCTTTATGAGAAAGATAATATAGCAATTAGTCTTCCAGTATGACAATTCCAAAATAAATTCTCTTAGGTCTTCTGTGCTTCTTTCATGTAGCAGTTGAATTATTTCCTAGTTCAGTTAATCTACAGAGTATTCTGTATTACAGAGGTATTTTTATTGAATTGTATTCCAGCAAAATTTATTTTAATAAAGACATAGACTCGTTCAGATTGACCTGATGATCTCCTGTTTCCCTTTACTTGGAACTATGAAGATAAAATTTGGGAATCAGTCAGAACTTTTAATTTTATAATACTGAAATAGTTTTGAGAAGTCAGAAAGCTTTCTTGTTTTGCCTCAAGAGTCTGTGTTGCCCAGTATCAAGTCTCATGTGCAGATGATATGGTTTTGTTTTCTCAAATTCCTTGGGATCTGAAGCATTTGTTAGTGGATTTAGCATTTTTGTCAGTAGAATTTTTAGTCCCCATGTGCATACAACGTGGTTTTGTTCTCTCAAACTCCTTTAGGAGTGAAGTGTCTGTTAAAGGGATTTCAGTGGTTTTGTCAGAATGATTGTGCCTAACATTCAAAATTATCAAGTAATTGCACTTATCTATAGCTCAGAGTTGCTTATGTGGGTGACTGATGACCACTGCATTGAACAAATGTTTTATTTTGATATTTGTCCAACGGTTGTGAACAGAATAAAAGCGGTTTGGTGCCTTAAGGTCCAGACCCAGACCAGTAGAGCAACTGTTGTCTGAAATAGTAGTAGGCATCTTGTATCTTAGATCAAGGTTTGGACTTGATTTCAGTATGGCACTAGTTTTTGGAAAAACATTGTGTTTTATAGTTCTGAATAATTCAGGAAAAACAAACTTTTTGTTGATTGAACTTGCTTTCAGGTAAGAAGCTCGTTTCTGGGGGCTAATTCTTAAGCAGCCTGAAAGTTTGAAATGCCCTTGCTTTGAGTGTTATTTGGTTTGTCCCTTCCCCACATTTGATGATCACCGATGTATTTTTTGGTGACTGATGTTAAACTTTTTTCACAACTACTTTTGATCAGAATTTTAAGAATGGAAAAAAATAGCAATGTGTCATTTGTTGTCTCTTTGACAGTACCTATATTTAAGTACATATGGAAATCCTTGTTGCTAATGTGCTCTGTAGGAACTTTACAGCTCTTTTTCAGCAATGGAGTTTATATGGGTAGAAAATATTCTCCTGGAGTATCATAGATGACAATAGATAGCAGTAACTGCAAATCTTCCTGTTGTTTTCTAAATGGTTTTTAAGATAGAAGTTATTTTGGTTTTAGTCCGGGAAGTTCTTGCTTATAGGCTCAAAATCTATCACATTATGAAACCACTTTTTATTTTGTCTGTTACGCACATAAGTCAGTAGAAGCAAAAACTGCAGAATGTCTAGGTAACCCATGAATTCTGTATTTTTTGAAGCATTAGTCAAATATTAAATGTTCATCAATTTTGCACTATGATAAGCCAATTGTTTCAATGCTAGTGAAGTTATCGTGGCATACTAGTAGCATATCTGTGCATGGTTGAGGAATGTATGATTCTTGTACTTGCTTTAAAGCCTGTAATAAGTGAAAAGAATCTCGATTTGACAGTTTAATTTACAGTGGCACGTGCAATTTCACACAAGTTTCCTAATGGGACACCTGCAGTGGTGTTTTTTGTTTTCCTGAGAAATATAGAGATAGTTATGATTTTTTTGTTTTACTTTGTTCATAACTGCAGAGAGCAGTAAGGAAAACAAACCTGAAAACTGTAGAGGAAAGAGAATGGTGTTATGTAAGGTGATAAGATGCTATACAGTTACAGTTTGATTTGTTCTTTACTGTGAAATTTCATAGATTTTTATTTCTCCTTAATAATGCTTCTTTTGACAGAAGTTTGATACTGCGAAGATGAGCAAAGCCCTTTTTTGCTATGCTGTACAAATCTTGAAGGAGAATGTTCAGGGCCCCTTCTCAGTTCTTCCCTGTTAACTCGCTGCTTGTATTTCATTTTCTGGGTTCTCACAGATGCTGGGCTTGATTTCTTCTTTTACTCATAGACTCGCTTTTTTTCTTACTATTAAGTTATAGCTTGAATGCCAGAAAATCTACTTTGCAATTTCATTTTGGCTGGCTTGAAGACGGTCAGTAATTATAGTTACTGTTTCCAGCAAGTTGACTTTTTCCAGAAGTCTTTTTATGAAGAATGCGACTGGATTAATTGAACGTAAAAACGAGTCAAAAACTTTTTTCTTCCAAAGGCAAATATAGGAGTAGGTGCTAGTAAGGTTTTCAAAACGCTGTTACCTAGGTAATTTGTAGATGCAGTGCGAGCTGTTGCCCAAAGAAGTATAAAACTGATTTAATATAGTGAGAAAGTGACTGGAGTACAGCTTACCTGTAAAATAGATAGCAATTCTCTGCAAGTTTTTAGTTTTCACTCTTATGAGCAAATTGTTGTTGAGATATTTTTAAAACCTACTGCCGCCAGGCTTCATGTCAACAGTAAGGACGTCATCTCTAAAGCATGGTACCCTGTCTTTTTTCAAGTTCTTCTGAATTCAGTGAAGACAGTAACTTAGCAGTTGTTGATTTAAGAATATGCTGACATCATGGATGACATACCTAAGAGAGCTTCTTCTTTTCTGCCTTGCTTATGTGCCTTCCTTTAGCATCTGGAGGGGCTGAAGAGGCAACAGTGGTGCTCTGAGGCAGCAGGATGACGTACTTTAGTCATTCAGTAGCGTCTGAGAGGACTCAGCTGATGCCTCTCTTCTGAAGGATGTTTAGTTCTGCGGTTTCATTAATCACTGTAAGTTTCCCTAATGCCCGGGATGCACTTTTCTTTTATAAAAACATCATAGTATTGCTATAAGGAATGGTCCAAAGGGAAGCATTTTGCAAACATAGAGGAGTTTGTTGTTAGTGTGGAAAAATAGTCTTGGTCTTTACTGTTGGAAGCCCTCGTGATTTGTATATAGGAACTGTGGTATTACAGATACAGCTGCGTATGAAAATATTCTGGTCTTTGATTTGGGACAGTGATGAAAGCCAAATCTGGAAAAGAATGTCAATGTACAAAGGTATTACAAAATCCCACTAGGTGGGTTTACCAGTATAGCACTTTGGATTTGCAAATCCTTCAAGTGTAGCTTAATCCAGTGCTCCTTATCTTTGTTTCCCACTAATTTAGCTTTTTTTAAAAATTTTTAAAACTAATTTTGGAGTGTAACTGTGTATTTAGCTCTAAAGGGAAGTGATGCCTCTATGTGTAGAAAGTTGCTACTCAAAAGGATCTGTACAAATGTACCTGTCTTGTGTGTGCAGGAACCAAGTAGGGCTAAACTATGCATTCATGCACTCTGCTTGTTGTGTGGGAGTAGATGGAAAGAAGACAGACTTGAGCCTCCGTGGTGAAGAGCAGCAGCAAAGGAACGTATCGTGAAGTGAGGGAAGTGGAGTCCTGTGTCATCCCACCGAGCTGAAGTTGGCAGTGTGTGGGCAGTAGCACAACCACAGGTGCTGTGGTGCCAAACTTGTGTGTGATCCCTGGGCTGTAACACAGTGCCAGCCTGGTAAAAGAATTATTTCTGCTTCTGCATCTTTCTCCCCTCTCATCAGGTAGAAAGGACGCATGACCATGGAAGTCTGTTGTGGGAATATGTTAAGTCCTTGCATCCAGAGGCAGGCAAAAAAGCTGGTGCGGGGCCTGGAAGCAACGTCCTGTGAGGAGCAGCCAAGGGCTTTTGGCTTGTCTGCTTTGAGAAAAGGTGGCTGAGCATGACCTCACTGCTCTCTACAGCTCCCTGAGGAGGGGAAGTGGAGAGGGAGGTGCTGAGCTTTTCTCCCTGAGTTCCAGAGGTGGGATGTGTGGGAATGGTTCAAAGCTGTTCTAGGGCAGGTTCAGACTGAACATTGGGAAGCCTTTCTTCAAACACTGGAACAGACACCCTAGGGAGGTGGTCAGTGCCCCAAGCCTCTCAGTGTTTCAGAGGTGTTTGGACATTGCCCTTAAAATGTGCTATAACTTGGTCAGTCCAGAATTGGTCAGGCAGTTGGACCAGGTGATGAGTATAGGTCCCTCTCAACTGAAATATTCTATTCTGTAGAATCAACAACCTAAAAAAAAAAAAAAAAAAAAGCCCCAACGACAAAAAATACAGTAATTAGACAAACGTAACTTAGTACCAAATGTAGCTGTGTTCAAAGGTATTTCAATTTTGGGCTGGGTGGATGTAGTACTTACGTCATGATAACTTCAAATAGCTTACAGTTGCCCATAGTGGGAGTTGAACAATGGTAACTGGATGTAAAGAGTTAATGGCTGTTGCTGGTTTTATTTATATATTTGAATATATAGTAGTAGTAGTAGTAATAATAGTAATAATAGTAATAATTTATTAGATACTATAAATTTTTATATTTGAATTTAAGTAGAATGTCCAGGACTGCTTGTAAGAGAATCAGAAGAGTGAAGAAAAAATTCTCCTGGTCGTATTTTCTTACAGTTGAGGTTGGGTTTTTTCCCCTCTTCAGACTGTTTGAGGGATCTTGTCTTGTCTTTACGGATTTTAGCTCCTGCTTACTGTAGGCCTAGAAGTCCTCTGTTTTCAGTATTAACTTAGGAAAATATTGTCTTTGTATATGCCCATGTTGCTTCACTTGTTTGCTCTCTTAGCATGGAGTATGTCATTATATGAGACAAGGCTGTGAAGTCTTCCCATTGAGTCTGTCTCTGAGGCTTGCAAAGGTCACTCTGATGTACCTTCAGATTTTTTTCTGGAGGAAACAAGATGGCATGGAGTGTTACTGTTACCTGATCTCAGTGAGTAAAGAAACAACTGGAATTTTTAGGAAGGAAAATAGTATTATGTTTTATTTGTGTTTGCCCGCTCCATTCTCTGCTGTCATTTCACTGAACCTGACATTGGTCATCACACAGAAAACTCTTGAGGGTGTCTAGCTGTTCACCCAGTAGGACAATTTGAATGGTTTGATTTTGTACCATTGACAAAGCATCCTATTTTTTTATGCAGCTGTAAACTTCTGTAACAAAGAGCATTGCTGCTTAAGTAAAAATGGGAGTTCACACAAGTCATTGTTCCCAGTGGTTTTCTTCCTTCATCTGTTTCTTCCATAAATAATAGGAAGTGTTGAAAAAATGTTAAGAGATGGTATATTCAATAATTTATAACTTTCCTGATATCTAATCTGGACCAGAATACTTAGGCCTTTTCTTTGCCTTGACTTTAATTTTGTCTAAAGCTTTTAGCCAAAATTCATCTCTTTTCAGAAACAGAACCAGAAAAATTGTGCCATTTTTTAAAATGTCAGTCTCTACTTTGAAACACTGTAGTGCACCTCTGAACTGAAACATCTACAGGATATTTGTCTGTGGGCAGCCTCTGGCTGAGCAGTATTGTTTTAATTTTACATGAAAAACTGTCAAAATTGAGCCAATTCTCTTGAAAATTTCTGATCTGGACCTGTCAGTTTTTGTTTTGGTTTGTTTTTTTGTGGGTTACCCTGGAGACTGTGTGCATTCTGTATGCTCAGCAGGATTTTTCTTTCAAACATATTTCTGGGCTGCAATAAGCTGTGCAGAGCTTGGAAGCCAGAATTGTCCCTAGTTAATTAGGGGATTGAGAAGGGTCCTATGGCACAAACCAGCTGGGTTTGTGATTTCAGTTCTCAGAAATCTCTGAGACAGCCCTGACACGTGTCAGCTCCAGAATCATGCACTTGTTCCTCCTCCTTTCCTGTCCCATCAGCTCTGCAATATCTCCAGGCTCCTACTGACACGGGTGTTTTGACTGTGAGTTGGATTGTGTTAAGACTCAAGTTGAGCTATCTGTACTGGGCTAGAGCTTGGCTTCTTCTCTGCCTGAATACCTTTGTTCCTTCTGAGTGTAACAGGGATCTCACTCCTCGCACTCATGAGTAGCTGTGGTTGCAGGCCGGCTGCTCAGTCACTTCCCACTAGCAGGGTATATGCATTCGGTCAGGTCTGATTGCTGTGACAGCCAGAAAAAGCTCAATGTGATTCTTCAGAGACCTTTCCCGATAAAATCTCAAAAGACTACTGGGCCAAAGGACCTGAAGGTAGCCATGGGTACAGTCAAACATTAGGCTGGACCAACTTTGAACTTTTTTAAGGAGAGCAGAATTTAATCCACACAAAGGCTGCACTTTCTGAATTTATAAAATGAGGAGGTGACTTTTTAAAGACGCCCAAAATGTAACTTTTTTTAAAGTTTTTCCTACAGCGACTTAGAATTTGAAGAGCTGTGTTAGGTAGCAACCCAGCCTAAGAAATTCTGACCCAGTCAGAAAGCTGCAGGAAGTGATTGACTGTGTCTGATGATGGGGAAGCATTAGGTGATAGTAGTAAATAAATTATTTTTGAATAAGGAAAAAGGAAAAAAAATAAAATTCACGAGCATGTCCCTCCTATTGCGAAAAGACCTAGGGGCCACCAAGTAGAGTAACTTCCTTTGCTGTTTTTAAGGTGGCTAGTTTGAACTTCAAGAAAGATGGCCTTGCCTGTTGGCACAGTAGGAGCTGAAAGTTCCTTTCTTAAAATGCATTTCCCCTGTAGCAACATCTGTGTCAAATATGTAGACACTTGCAGCTGTGTGAGAACTTTCCCCAAGTTTCATGGCTGTGCTTTCTCTGAACCAGCAGCAGGACCAGTGTGAACTTCTTGGGAAGCTGGTACCTGCTGGATTGGGTGTTTCTTTTCCCTGTTCATTCAGAGTAGGAGCAAACAGATTTTGCTGAAAGAATGTTCCAGCCTGGCTGCTTATCAGAAATCTTACAACGATAAATACTTTTTCTTCAAATCGTCACAGATTTTAAGTTACCTACAAGTTAATTTTGCATGTCTGTGTGCCACTGGTGTCAGTACAATCAGAATTTTTTAGCCCTGTGTACTGTCAAAGAGTGTTCTGAGATTTTCCATCCCTCCTTCCACCTAAGTGGCAGACTCCTGCCAATCTGTAGCAGAAGAGGTTGAGATCTCTAAACTTGCACAACTGGTTTTAGTTATTTGGACCCTTCAAATTTATATTATGGTTTGAAGGGTGCTCAAGCTGTGGCTGGTTATGAGTATCTTAAGAAAATTTCTTTGTTTTCATCTGTCTTTGAATCTAGAATTTGGAATTCTCATTCTGGTGATTACCACGCATGTTATTCTTCAGGAATTCCTGGCCACTGCAGCGGCCAGTAATGTGACAGTAGCTAGATGTAGAAACTGCCATCTCTTATAATGTCTTTTTTTTTTTTTTAACATCAATAATCAGATTCTTTTTTATCATGGAGGATGCATAAGGATCACAATTTCCTGAAGTCATTTATTGAACAGGTTGTTCCTGTGCTCTTGAAGTGTTCCTGTGCTTTACAACAAGTACCAGAAAATGTCTGGTCTTTCAAGTAACAGTTGAATCATCTTTTTTAAAAAATTAAAATGACTATTTCTTGTCTTTATATATTCATAGTTTTCCCTTTTAACAGTGTTAAAGTTCCTCATCTTCTGAATGGTACAGTCTTTTTCGAGATGAGTGCTAAGTCTCGAAGCTAAATTTTAGTTTTTGCTTTACAATTAAGACTTTGATTTAATCCTTCATTTATTAAAACATATTTCAGGTTATAAGGAGAATCTGGGTTAACATTAAGGAATAGGTTTCACAGAAGTGGCTAAACCCACTTCTGGTATTAACAGCCCACTGCTACTGGTAGACATGGTTCTTTTCCCTTTTTCTCTGCATGAGACTGGAGATTCTCCTACCTTCATGCTATCACTTGTCTCTTCGGGTTTCTTTTTCCTTTTTGAAATGCTGTTTGTTTGTCTGGGTCTTCCATCAGTTAGCTCATGGTGAAAATGAAGGTCAGATGAATGTTGGAACTGATGCAAAGGGGTGGGAGGGAAGCAAGAATACCCCTTTTAATAAGAACAGACCAGTGATAGATTAGTTAGCTATGGACTGTCACCCTTAGGGTGCCCTTTCTGTGGCTGAATTCCATTATTGAGAAACAACCTAGAAAGACTGTACTCTTCAGTAGTGGCCCTCTGACAAGTTTATCACTCAGTAATCATTAATTTAGGTTTGCTCAGTTTTCTCTGGTGCTGCAGACTCTTCCTGCATGAAATGCAGCCTCTTAAGCCATTACAGAATCCCAGAATAAGTCAGCTTAGAAGGAAGGGTCTGCAGTGGATGATCTGGTCCAACCTACCTGCTCAAGCAGGGTAAGCTGTTCATGCAGCTGAGTCTGTGCTCTCATAGTACAAAAGAGCAATACTGGTTTTATTAGTCTCATGCAGCTGGCAGTGGTGTTGTAAAGATTAATTTTTCTAGTCTGTTCCTTTGGCGTTCCTGCAGCCTGTAACTTACACTCACCTGTATCAGATAGGAGCCCTTGGGTGCCAAGCAGCTTTCCAGTACTGAATGAGATGGTGTGTAGGTATCCAAGTGGTATCACAGGTTAGTGAGTTGTCTTTTTAGATAGGCCATTTGCCTATTGATTACTAGGAATGCCCATTAGCTAACCAGTGGATTAGTGACTCATGGCTGGGGTCTTGCTGCAACAGTCCTTTAGTGATAACTGGAGTCAGCTTTTGGATTGGATAGATGATTTCAAAAGACAAAGCATTTTTCTTTTGAAAAATTTATTTTTAGAAGAATTTAGGAGCTAACCAAATACATATATTTTTCTTACAAAATTGTCATCCTGTGGGGACTTGTGCACAGGTGCTTCTTTGCGAGAGTAAGCATTTCATTCAATTAATTTTTATTTAACTGATTGCTTTATGCAAAATCATGAAGAAAGATGTAGCCACATATTGGCAATCTTGCTGTCCTATTTCACCTTTCTGTGCAGTGGAGTCTAGCTCCTTGAAGATAAGATAGTAGCATAATTATCTAGTTAGCACCTTAGTTTTAATGGACTGAGGCAATTGATGCTCTTAAGAGGAAAGACCTGATTTTTTTGTGATTGTTCAGTCTCAGTAATGTATGTCCTGTGCGTGTAGTCATAGTCTTGCATTTCTGACTATGTGAAGGATTAGACATTATTACTTAAAGCTTTTATGGTACCTCTTGATCCTATGTTTTGAGTCACGGGCATTCCTGTTTTGCATGGCACAAGGAAGGTGTGGTGTGGGTGGGTTTTGTTTTGGTTTTGGGATTTTTTGTTTGTTTATTTGTCTTGGTTTGGTTTTGGGGTGGAGTTTTTTGGTTGGGTGTTTTTGTTTGGTTTTTTAAATTTTTTTTTTAAAAAACACTGAGTCATGAAGTGCATGAGTAGAGACCGAGAGTGCCTCTAGATTTACTCATTAGTAGTCTTTGAATACAAATGGGGAGCAGGTGTTGCAAAGGGCTGGATCCTTTGCTGTCAGAAAAAGAGACTTTTTTTTTTTTTTGTTATTGCTAGAGCAATAACAAATTGCAGTAATTTATAATCTTGTTACCCTAAGGTTTTTTCTTTTTAGGTATTGCTAATGGATCATTGTATTGGTACAGTTTAATGTCACTAGCAGTTAAATTCATATGGTGTGCCCAGGTAAGAGCACGGTGGCGCACTCTGTGGGTCTTTGGGTGAGTTTGTTCTAGTGCTAACAGTGGTTTGACTGTCAAACGGTTCCATTGCAATCTTTTGTCCTCCCGAGCACCATTGTTTGGCATTTATGCTTGCTGATTGAAGTGTCTTTTGTACTGAGACTATGTACAAGTACACTTCCAAATTTTCAGGGTTTTAAAATATGGAAACTTTGTGCTGCTCTGCATTGTTAGAATTCTTGACCACCAAGTTAAAATGCCTAAAATGTGGAACTTGGCCAAGACATAGTCAATATATTTGCTGAGCAATTTGCTTTGAAGGAGTTTAGTTCTGACTTTTTAATGTTTATTCTTACACTATCTTGCACAAAACCCCCCTTGATGTATATTGATGTTATACATATTTTATTTGTATAAAGTTTTGTGTGTGTTTAATTATAACTAGATACTTGTTGATTCAGTTATCCAAACTCAGCTAAACTAGCTAATTTTTTTCTTCTTTT
>VWZN01009789.1:414261-429989 GCA_013396955.1 Regulus satrapa | reverse complement strand
TTTTTTTTTTTTTTGGTCCCTTACTCCTAAGAAAGATCTTCCTACCTCAGGGGCTGAACCTGCAAGGCTAATGCTTTAAGGGTATTCTTTTGTTTGTTTGTTTGGTTTTGGTTTTTCTGTTTGTTTTGCCTTTTTTTTTTTTTAACATGAGTTTTAATAATGTGAAAAAACCAAGGGCAGAATTTCTGAAAGCTTCTCATTCAATGAAATTATGATTCTTAGCAGAGGTCAAAATATGTTTAAAGTCTTTTAACTTTGCTGGAAATCCTACTTAAAATTCCTAATGCATCTTACTTCTAGCTAGTTTCCAGAATGCTGGGGATTTTTACACTGTAATTTGCTATGTTCATAAGTTGTCATAGCACATGCTTTATGTATTCAATGTACTGAATATCCAGAACAGTCTTAGTCTGATTTTTCTGACAAATTAGTCCATAATTTTAAAGTTTTGTAATACTGTAACACTTTTTAGTGTATTTTTGGTGGCATTAGAAAACCAGAATTTCAGTTCCACTGCAGTTTAGTGATAGTATTGATGTTGCAGCTGGCTGTGCTGCAGCAGGACCCTGCACACCAAGACATGGTGGGTGCTCAGTGGCAGAACCTGCAGATACAGAACCACAAAGCACAGGTTTCCTTCAGCTGAGAAGTTGCAGAGAAATATCTCTGATAGCTCTAGCTGGGTATAGTCTAGGATAAAGTTGCCTGTGGATTAAAGTGAAAACATGAAACAGGCTAGACCTACTGGCAGCCTTCCAGCTGCTTCCCCTTCTTCTTTGCAGGGTTTATGTTCTTTTACCTTCCCCAGGCTGGGCCTGGGGAACCAGGTGCTTGCTGCCAATTAGTCTTGTCAAGACAGCCCAGAGCTTCTCTTGACAAGCCTGACTGCTGACAGCAGCTGTGGGCTAGTCTTAGGCAGGATTTTAACTCCTTGCTTGCCAAGTGCTTTGCAGGTTAAATCCTCTGGTCTCGTTCTGCAGTTATTCAAACAGGCTTCTATTTTATGGAAGTATATTTTATACGGAAACTGATCTAAGATTTCCAGTGGTGCTGTAGTGATAGAGTTTGCTTGCCAAACCTCTGGCATGAAAGAATATGAGTTGGGAGTTAGGTCATTATGAAGGTCACTTTATAAGTTTGTGTTACTAGAACTGTCCATCTCAGGCCACCTTCTACTTGCTGTACAACATAGCTCTAGCTGGATAACAGCTTGGGCTGTTATTCTTCTCTGTTTTTATGGTTTTAGAAACTTGAACTTTTGGGTCCATTTCACTTAAATTTGTGAGAAGGGCTGTTTTATTTTATTTTTCTTGCAAATTGCATGAATGGCAATAATGCTTTCCCCCATGTGGTCACCATTGTAGCTATATTGCTAGAGAAAGACAAGTACAACTTTGGTTTTATCAGTTGATAAGAGGTGGCAGGTTGCTAGTTTATGTTGGAGAATATCTTTTACTTGGTCAGGTTAAAAGGACACATGGAAAGTGGCTAGGGACATGAGAAAAGCTCTGTGTCCAGGAGGTGCCTGTAGGCTGATGGGGGGCAGGGGAACAGTGGAGAGGGAGAGGCATTAGAAAGAGGCCGTTGAGGTTTTGAAAAATGTAGTGAAAAGAAATAGGAGTGTTAAACCTGTATAAATTGATCCCAGAACAGAAGGACTCTATTTAGAAGTTTAGGCCATTTGCAATTGAATTAAATGCTCTGTTTACAAAATATATGAAATCAGATGTTTTTACTGAGCTAATCAAAGATATGGGGTGTGATTTAACTCATTTTTTCAACTTGCTTGCAATTTTCTTTGCTTTTAGGGAGGCAAAGCTATTAAGGTATGCTTTTCCTTAACTCAGAACTCCCAAGAATTAGATACAAATAATTATTAAAATACTCTTTGCATCAATTTGAGACCTATTTATGTTTTAGAATTTTGTAGAGGAGGATAGGCTTCATTAGTGTTCTTAGAAGTAGAAACAAATTCTTCTCTGCTAGGGGAGAGCTCCATAACTTTTCTGAGTACTTAAGGCTTGCAGAGGTACTTGTTATTGCAGAGGTCATCAAGAGGGCTGCTGTACTTAACTTAACCATTGACAGGAACCATTTATTCTGTCGACAAGAATTTTAAAAAAGTATACTGGCAGCTTCTGTGTGAGAAGAGTTAAACACATGGAAGCCATTACTACACTAAGTCACCTGGAGTTCTCTTCCATGGCAGGTACTTTACCTTGCTGATGTAATGCTTGTTCTTTTGTTTTTTCAAATGTTAAGATGAAATGGAATTGCCTGCTTAGGTTGTATGGAGGTAGTTTAAGGGAAACTGCTTCCATTGAATGTTGCTCGTGTGGATTTACATGTTACAATGTGAGGAGTAACTGTACTCACAGCCACCATGAGGATACTGCCTAAATGATTTGAAAGTTTCCACACGTGGAATTCATGTGTGTCATTGCCTTGAATTTGCAGTTTCTAGATAGAGGTCTACCACTATGTGGAGTTCTTGGTAAATCTGTATAGTATTTTTTCTGTTTTACTATCTGAAACTCATGTTTGCTCTGTGATTCTTACATAATTAGAACTACTAGCTTTGTTCATGATAATTGTGTTATTACCTACTAGACTTCTGTAAGTAGAGGAAAAGTAATATTTTAAAAACAGTTGTCTCTAGTTTTGGTTTGGTGCCATAAGTTTCTGTTTGTCTATTGATGGCTTGTCTGCTTCGGGGATTTCAGATTTTCTGAATGGCAAAGAAATGGATAGCAATGGTACAGTACTATTCAATCCAAGGTGAACACACGTAGCCCCCAAATTGTCCTTTTGGAAACCCAAAGCATACTAAGGGGCTTATAAGAATGTTCCCACTGTTCAGAGTCTTGGAGCAGTATTTTTGAACTGAATTACCGAAGTGTAGCTGCTTGGGAGGAAACGGGCAGAGCATCAGCTGTCCAAGCTAAGACTGCTTTTTGCTCACTGCAAATCTGCACCAAGGAGGGGGAGGTGTTTACCTCTTACTCCGGGTTAGAACAATGGCACAATATCATTATTTTACTTTGGCTTGACAGTCTGCCAGCTTAAGTCCTTAAAGCTTGCAGCTTTCCTTGTGTTTTAGTAGAATGCATCAAGCCAGCTCAGCATTTTATTTTTGAAGTAAAGGTTTTCAGTGGCTGAACTTTCAGTGCAAGTGTTTCAAGCAGCGTTTTAAGTACAGTCCTAATCTCTCTCTTTGCAGCCAGAGCCCCTCAGCTGAGAATGGAGATTTCTCTTAAAAGTAACCATTTAAGAACTTTGTAACTCCAGCAGAACTAACCAGTGCTGCTGTGGAAGGAAGCAGTCTTGGCCTGGCCACCGCTTCTTCCCTCCTCATCTGCTCCTCCCGATGTGTTAACTTGAATGTTTGTACAGAAGTCATAAACCAGATGGAGTAAATGATTGAGACTTTTTCTGAGAATTCATTTTAGTCTGGATCAGTTCCTTGAGCTGGTTGACTGAGCAGCCATATGGTGTACAGACCACCTCCTGTACCAGCACAGGTGGCCAGGAAGAGGCTGACGCCATTTCTTTTGGTTGCAGTGCTGACTTAGGCCAATTCTGTGTGTTGTTGGAATTGTAGCTCTATCCTTTACCACTTTTCTGGCAGGTTTGAGTTTTGGTTTGGGGATTCAAACCTTCTTATTCATCTTCTTACACAACTGCACTTCTAATTTGTCAAAGCTTAATAGTTAAAAACCAGCACTACTTTATCCTAATAAGGCTTTCATGAGCACTTGAGACACTTGGCCCCTTTGCTTTGTTTAGTTGAAAAAATACCAGCCACCTTTTCCTTCCAGGCCTCTAAATCAGCTCTTTGAGCTGTCTGCAGTGAGCACATTTTTGTGTGTGTAGAAAAATGCATGGTTCCTCTCGAGCCAACAGATCCCCTGTTTTTTAAGAAACGTTATCTCTAGTATTACAGTAGCAATTAATTATTTTTGGAATGCGTGTTGGAAGGGAGGAAATTGCTTTGTAATGCTTAGTATTGCCCTTCCTTCCTCAAGTGGGTTACTTCAGATGTAGGGGGGTTGCCAGCCTTATTCCCTTTGACTGAATAAGGTTGAGGAGCGCTGGCGGGAGCAGCTCCCTCAGAGCATCCCTGCCGCGGGAGCCTGCAGCGGGCATTCGGCAGCGTGCAGACAGGACGGTGACCTCTTCAGCAAGCACCCCTTGATGGAAGAAGCAAATGTCTTTAATAAGAGTCTCTTGTCACTGCTAAGCAAATCATGTTAAGGAATGACACAAATAGAAGCAGCGTTTCCCTCCAGTCTTTTGCTTGTGCCCCCCATGGTCTGTGGGGGCAGGCACCAAGGTCATGGAGTGTGGTAGCCTGTTTGCCTGTGTAGGCTCCAGCTGACATTGAGCTAAGCAGTGTGTAAGGAGCAGGGAGACTGATTTCTCTCCCCTCTTTTCCTTCTCCTGTCAGGTTACTGTGTTTTCGACTTGAAGGAGTTGTCTGGTTTTATATTCCTCCAATATTTTGACCTTCTCTTTCAGTGTTTTGAAGCTATCATCTTACAAAAGTACCAAAACAAATAATCTTGTAGGTTTTTGGGTTTTTTTAAAATCTGTTCTGTAAGGTACAGTACTTTGTACAGTGTATCACCTTCTGTGAAGATGGTACATTTTTAGGAGTTAATGCTTTGAATATAATAAACCATACTGAGTAACTGTTAAATTGGGTGAACTGTGAGAGTGAAACTAGTGTATTACCTTTCAGACAGAGGACAGCCTTGACTGAGTAGTGTTCCTACGAAGTCACAGGCAGAAAGCTCCTGCAAGATGTTGTGACATTTCTAAAAAAGAATGGTCTGAGTTTTCAGGTAATCTGTTAATATGTATTTTAGAGTTATAAACAAGTGTAACTTTATCATGTTGCTTAAAATCTCTTTGTTGTCTCAGCATTTGGGTAGTCAGAATACTCGAAGACTATACTCATGCAAACTTTATGCCTTTGAATGTCTCTAGATTTACTGCAAATGGGAATATAGCACTGAGGTACTAGTGCTCATAGCTTCTGTAATCCCTGTAAAGTGCTTATCATCTGTTATTTTAAAGATCATTTATGCCAGTTCAAAGTAGGTAGAAATAATTTTTACTTGGAAAAAGATTGTGTTAAGAACATCAGTAGTACTTCTGTTTTTCTTAGAAAAATAATTGGGTTTTTTTTTTTTTTTCTTAGAAAATCTACAAATGGTTGAATTCACTTTGTGGATTTTGATGGAATGAAATTGATTTCCTGTTTAGGCTAGAATAACCACTGGCAGTGCTCCTTTGTAAAACTGGGATGACTTTAGAACCAGTTCAGAAACAACTTTATTTTGTCAAGCTTAGTGCTGCCACAAGAAATCTGTGAAGCCACACATCTGTTGCCCATTGATTTAAACTAATTTAAAATCACTAGGTTGAATTTTAAATACTTTACCAGTGACTCAAGTTTTATTCGAACACAAGTCTGAGATGTTTAACCGAGACAATTTGCCCTAGT
This sequence comes from Regulus satrapa, assembly GCA_013396955.1. Classification (NCBI taxonomy): domain Eukaryota; kingdom Metazoa; phylum Chordata; class Aves; order Passeriformes; family Regulidae; genus Regulus; species Regulus satrapa. The sequence goes on along the minus strand of VWZN01009789.1, from coordinate 424,480 downwards.
TCAGGGAACTGTTTTCCATTAGGGAAGGCTGGTTCCCAAAGAAACCACTCCCTCCTGGAGCCACCTGGCAGTTTGTCCAGCAGGCCAGCTGGCTGGCAATGGTGATGTGATAGGTGGTGCATTGACTGCTCATGTTTCTGAGCAGCACTTGAGAAGAATAGAGGTATATAGAACTAATGCCATTAAGCATGACACTTCAGGATAAGCATCCATGTGGGTTTTTTGTATTTTTAATGAGCTAAATTGGTTAGCGTGCAGCCCCTGTGCCCAGTAAATCAGCATCGCTGGTTTTATTTGGAATGAAGATGGACTTCAGAGGGTTGAATGAGCTGGGTAGCCCTTATTCTAGCAACTTTGCCTTGCATTTGCTCTGTTAAGGCCTTGCACTGAACCAGTCGTAATAGGTTTGACTGTCTTGTGTTTGTAGGCTTGCTAGGAGCATCATGCAGAACAAAAGAAATGAGAGTAAATGTTACAATTGCAAAAGAACTGTACTTGTGCTTTGATCTTGGTTTGGTATAAATACTTCGTACTTGTCACTCTGTTGCTCTCTGAAAAGGTTACTTTCATGGAATCTCAATAGCAATGGTGCGGCCTAACCTTAAAAATGTTTCAGTAATTTTAGTGCTTCCAGAGTGAATGGAAACTAGGAATAAGTGGACTTTTCTGCTGTGGATCTGGAGTTTTTACCTAGGAATATTAACTTTTAATATCCACCTAGTGATTGCTCAACCCTGTAGCTTTTTATTGAAGTACATGGGCATCACATTTCAATATTTTTCTTGCTGTTCTGTGTGTAAAGCTTCATTATAAAATAAATAATAAAATAAGTTCCTGATGTTTTCTGTTAACTCCTACTACTTTCTTGGGTTTGGATCTAGCATGGAGAAGCAAATTATTCTCCTCTGTTCTGTTACTATTAGATTTCTGACAGTGGTGTGAGCATATTAAATGCTGCAACTCTGCTTGGATTTCTGAAAAACAATGATGATTATTTTAGGGAAGTGCTGACCTACTCTTTTAATAAAGAACTTGTCTTGTATTCCACTTTCCCATTTTTAGAATCATGGTTCATATTGCTCTTGCTTCACAATCATATAACATCCTTGTGGACAGTACAGCAGTTGCTTACCTGGAAAAGTAATATTAGAAAAGTGTGTATTTTTAGCTGCCTTTTGATGCAATGTAGCAGCTGGAAACAAGGAGGAGAGACGGTATGTGGTGATCTGACAGCACTGCCAACCACGACTTGGGAACCACTGTTTTGGACTTGAGACCAAAATGTGGGGAAACCATTTCATAAGCCTGATTATACCCACTGTGCCTGGCACTTCAATGATCCAGATACTGTGGCTTTGCTCTTGGTTGTCAAAAGTTTTATTTCAGGGTCCTCCCCATGATTGTACTTGACAAATGCTGTTATAATGTATAAAAAAGCAGGTTCTGTGAGGCTCTTTGTTTATGTTAATATGCATTAAGAATATATAAAGAGCAGGAAGTTCTATGCGCAAATGTCAGAAATAAATAGTAAAATATCCCTTTGATGTAAGTGACTAACAGTAAATGAACAGTCTAAATGAAAAGGTATTCTAACTATTAACAAAATTTCTGCTTTTCTCTTTGTAGTAATCATGTCCACAAGTCAAAGGAGGAATCTAGCAAGTTCACGTTGAGGTATATTCTCAAGACAAGACACAGTGACTCATTTGCTTTTCTGGGTAAGAAAGGTATCTTTATTCCCTTGAGTGTGTCAAAAAGTACTTAACCTTTTAAATTTAACTTTTGAAAAGTACAGTCTGTCAAGCCAGTATGCTGGAAGTAGGGGGGGGAGGGGGGCGAGTGGAATATTTTGTTAGCTTTTATTTTTATTTATTCTTGAGGCTTTCTGAGCGTGTGTAGAGAACTTTCCAGACATCTAACAGTCTTAAGACATTTTTGACTAGTAGTGCAAAGGGAGAGCAATAAAGAGCAATTTCAGAATAAAAGACACCACTGAATAGCATATGGTTGTTTGGTTAGAAAAGTAATTTTGGTTCTTTGTCACAAAAAATGTGTATATTTTCTAGCCTGACTTGCCAAGGGAATGGAGTTTCTATAATATCTCATTCTTTTCTCCTCACAAAAATTTTTAACATCCCTGACTAGGAAGAGAATAAAAGACTTAAAACTTGAGACAAAAGCATAGAAGTCAACCTTATATATATTGTGTTGACAGGCTGGCAGCCAGCAAACATGTGCTCCCTCATGGTCAGCATGGATATTCTGAGACACCACAAACAGCTATGATCATTGCAATGACATGATACGTGTTGGGTGCTTCCTGTAAATCCCTATGTGGTCTGACTTTAGTAGTTCTGCTGCTTCTAGAATTTCCCCAGCTTGACTCAGACAACTCTGATGATTTTGGGTAACTCCAGAAAGAAACACAGTTTTAGGATTTTTTTATTTTAATCAGGAAGGCATTCTTTGCTCATTTGCTTAGTCTTTGTTTCCATGGAACTGTGTAGCATCTTCTGTGTGTAACACTGCTCTGCAAGTGTCTTCCTCCTTAATAACCACGTGGGTGCTGTGCAGATTGTCCTTAGCACTGTCTTGTAGGTAACTTGTACAAGTAACCTTCATTAACTGAAGGCCTTTCCCAGCTCCCTCATCCACACTCTGTTCTTAAGGTTTTATTTAGTGCAGTTGGATACCTGGCTCACTGGGTTTGCTGGATCATTTGATGACAGAATGAGAAAGATGGCTTTTGGTTTTTTGTTCCTATGACAATCAGGTGTTACACATTCGTTCTCTTTCATGTTTCTCATGTAAGCTGTGCCTCTGACTCTTCCCCAGTCTCAGTGGGTTCTGCTATAAAGTCATTGGCTTATAGCTGTGCTCCTGTTAGAAGGACTTGTAGGCTGGATCACCAGAGCATTGCTTTCTTGTTTATCATCCACTTTATGTCATGAGCCCCAGTGCATTCAGTCACTGCTTCAGGTTCCTCTCCAGTTATGAACAGAAAAGAAGTGCAGCAGCTGAGGAGTGTTGCTGCAAAATAATATGTTTCCAAAGAACAGAGCAGTTTCCATAAAGAGTTAAATTAGATCAGATGACGTATTTTAGTCTTTTAAGTTCAGCACTTCTCTCGGAACTTAATTAGATCTAATTTAGCTTGGCATTGCCTGACTTTTTTTAGTACAGAATTAGCCTGTTTCTCTCTGTCCTAGGGCAGTCCTGTAATTTTGGCAGTCTTGTTCCAATTATCAAACTCTGTTTCTAAGGATGTAGTTTCAGAATACACACTGCTAATGTTTTTATCTTTTTACTGTATCTTCATGATTCACTGTCATCATGTTTCTGCTGTGGAGCTGCTTTCTTTTTAAGTGTTCTTACTAAAGATAGAAAAGCTCCTTAGGCTCTTTCATTCCTTTATGTGTTAAGTAATAAAGCCAGACCATTGGTTGGTGGGGTTTTTTTCAGCTGTTTCATATGGCTTATATTAATATATCAGAGACTTTATACATTTAAAATTGTCTTTTGGTGATTGTCTCATCTAATAACGATGAATGCTTTTTACCTCCCTAAATTTCTATTTTTGTGCAAATTCTTTTAATCTTACAAAGCTATGTCTTGGAATTTTTGTCTTTTGCAGCCAAAGCGTTTGCTTTTACATGGTGTATCTGGACATTTGCAGCGCACTTGTAGGATTTTACTAACTGCTCTCCTAATTTGGAATGATTTGAGCAGTTCTTATTCAGGATTTGTTTTACTGTTGCTTTTTGGAAGCCTATCAGGGAGCCATTCCTAACATAAGACTTAAAATTTTTTCTTAAAATGAAGAATTTTAGACTGTGTATTTCCTGTTCATCAAATACAACTATGCAGACCTACCTACATACCTCTGGAAAAATAGGAGGGCCTGCTTGCAAATGAAATGTTTGTAGTTTCCCAAACACTTTCTTTGTGGTGGTTTTTCTAAATATTCATTTAGAGAATATTCAAAAATATGGTTATTTTTCTAAATATCAAAATGATGGGATGCATCTTGCTTCCACATAACCCTACAAAGACTAGGGCACCTTTTAAATGTATTGCATTCAGTTAATAATAGTCATACTGGGTCTGTAACTTAGTCAATAACTGAAGATGTATCTTCATGTTTTAAAACTATATTTTTATTTTACTATTTCTTCTCCTCTTGAATTTAGATAACATAATCCATGGATAAAGTGGGAAAGATGTGGAACAATTTCAAATACAGGTGCCAGAATCTCTTTAGTCACGAGGGTGGAAGCCAAAATGAGAGTATCGTTGTGAACCCAAATAATTGCTCATCTGGTAAAGAGAAAGCCATCCAGATAACTGACTTAACTCCACAACAACCCAGCAGCCCCTTGAGAGAAAACATTGCTTTGCAATTGGGCTTAAGTCCTTCAAAGAATTCAGCAAGGCGGAACCAAAACTGTGTCACAGAAATTCCTCAGATTGTTGAAATAAGCATTGAGAAAGAGAATGATTCGTGTGTCGCTACGGGAGCCAGGCTTGCTCGAAGGGACTCTTACTCTCGCCATGCTCCTTGGGGTGGGAAGAAGAAGCATTCCTGCTCTACCAAAACACAGAGCTCCTTGGATACTGAAAAAAGATTTGGTAGAACACGAAGTGGTTTGCAGAGGAGGGAGAGAAGGTACGGGGTGAGCTCGGTCCATGACATGGATGCAGTATCCAGCAGGACAGTAGGTAGCCGTTCTCTGCGACAGCGCCTCCAAGATACTGTTGGGCTGTGTTTTCCCATGAGAACTTACAGCAAACAGTCCAAACCTCTGTTTTCTAACAAAAGAAAGATCCATCTCTCTGAACTAATGCTTGAGAAATGCCCTTTTCCTGCAGGCTCAGATCTGGCCCAGAAGTGGCATCTGATTAAACAACACACCGCGCCTGTGAGCCCTCATTCAACTTTCTTTGACACGTTTGATCCTTCCTTGGTTTCCACAGAAGATGAAGAAGACAGGCTCAGAGAGAGACGTAGACTTAGCATTGAAGAAGGGGTCGATCCCCCTCCCAATGCCCAAATACACACTTTTGAAGCTACAGCACAGGTAAATCCATTGTATAAACTGGGACCAAAGTTAGCCCCTGGTATGACTGAGCTGACCGGGGACAGAACCGTAACACCTCCAGGGAGCTGTGACTCCGAAGAGGACACGACGACGCTTTGCCTGCAGTCGCGCCGGCAGAAGCAGCGTCAGATGTCAGGAGAGAGCCACGGCCATATCAGCAGCAGGCAGGGGGCTTGGAAAGTGCACACTCAGATCGATTACATCCACTGCCTCGTGCCAGACTTGCTCCAGATCACAGGTAACCCGTGCTACTGGGGCGTCATGGACCGCTACGAAGCAGAGGCGCTTCTGGAGGGTAAACCCGAAGGCACTTTTTTGCTCAGGGATTCTGCGCAGGAGGACTACCTCTTCTCGGTGAGCTTCCGCCGCTACAACCGCTCGCTGCACGCACGCATTGAGCAGTGGAACCACAACTTCAGCTTTGATGCCCATGACCCCTGTGTGTTCCACTCCTCCACCGTTACGGGGCTTCTGGAGCACTACAAAGACCCCAGCTCTTGCATGTTCTTTGAGCCATTGCTTACTGTGTCTCTGAACAGGACCTTCCCCTTTAGTCTGCAGTATATCTGCCGGGCAGTAATCTGCAGGTGCACTACGTACGATGGAATTGATGACCTTCCTCTACCCTCAATGTTGCAAGACTTTCTAAAGGAGTATCACTATAAACAAAAAGTCAGGGTGCGATGGCTGGAGCGGGAACCTATAAAAACAAAGTAAATGGAAATCAAAATAAGCTTCTGGAACGTGGGGGTTTTTTTTTGTTTTTTTTTTTTGTGTATTACAGTTTAACTGCAGCAAGCGCACCGACGACGTCTAGCTTTCTTGCAATATCCTATTTAAGCTGAGTGTTAGTATCCTGTCAGATGCTGCCTGCTGTTAATCAAACTAAGTTGTGATGCCTCTTGGAAACAATAAGCAGACATAATTCTGCACATTTTTCATTAAGGCCTAATGAAAATATTTTTGCTAATTTCTAAACATTTTGTTTCCCTTTTATAGCTGTAGTAATTGGATGAAGAAACTATGAGGCATTTCCCACGGGGCATTCATGTAATGCTATTAAAGAAAGGCTTTATCAGAGGGGCATTTTTGCTCATATTTGAAGTAATTTTTGAAAATTCTCTTCTTGAAAACTTTTCCTCCACTCAGAGTAATAATTTAGCTCGTAAATAAGTTTCCAAATACTAGTGAATATTTTCTTGTAATGAGGAGGAGTTCATTAGAAGCAGTCCATTAAGAGTTAATGGTGCTTTGATGCTAACAGATGAATCATGCTTTTCACAGTGTATAAGGTTTCCTAATCATTAAGACTTGAATATGCCTGCTCAGTACTGTAATTCTGTTGCAAGCACTTGGAGGTTTAAGTGGCATTGTTAGCAAAAGTAGTACTGTCTCAGACAGTTAAAAATACCTTCCAGTGTGAATTGCTGCTTCTGTGGCAGGGCACAGAATTAGATTATTACTGTGAAACGTAAGGTTGAGGGTTTTTTCCCAAAACAGATTTTGGTGGCCTGACTGCTAGTAACTTACTATGGAAGGTAATAGTGACAAGAAAAAAAAGTTCAATTATTTAAAATCATCTGATATTTTTGTGGAGAACATGACAGGTGGTTGAATTATTATAACCAGAGTACAAAATCTGACATATCTGAAACAAATGTCAGGTTTCAAAGGTACTGGTACACTTTATTTGTAAATATCTTTACATCTGCGCTTTAAAAATTGTTTTAAAGTAATATGCACTGATGATAGTTTCAACAGGTAACTTAGAAACAAGATTTTTGACTTCTGTTTGCTTATTTAATTGGAGATAGAACTTAAAGTAGTTCTGTCTCAGATATTTTGCACTAAAATTTTGTTGGAATGCCCTGACCCCTGTTTAATGTTTTGTACCAATTCTGAGTGCTCCCTAGTTTCTTTACCAGCTGCTACAGTATTTTATTTCTTACTTCTCTACAGCAGTGACCTGTGCAAGGGGTAGGAAACATTTTGGCTGCAAGTACAATAAACGTTATTCTTGTATGCTACACTAACCCTTCTATTGATGTATTTTTCTGCTTGCTGTGCCTTGTTCTGGCTTTTTGTGCTAATAAAGTACAGTATGTTCAGTGTTATACTTGTATATCTGCTCTGTTTTTATATATTCATATAACTTGTAGCAGTTAAATGAATTTTTAATAGGCTTTTCTTAGTATTTAGGATAGGTAATGCACAAGTACCGTGCAGTTGAGTATTAGGTGGTCAGCACACCATATTCCTGGTTTTTGTTACAGCAACTTGGCAGTGTACACCGCTGAATAATGTTTCTGTAGTCACTGCAAGGTAATGGACTTGTCTGCAGGCATAGAGCATTTTACAGGTTTTTGTAATGTAAAGGATAAATGTTAAGCAAAAAGTATTATAAAACATTATTGATCCCCTGTAATGGTTGCTGAAGATGTTTCAGCTTGTTGTATAGGTAACTGCTAAGGTTCATATTTTGATACTCCCCACTGAGGAATGCTTATTCCTGTAAATTGACAGTACAGCAGCGGCATTTGTTCACTTTTAGGCTATTTTAATAAATAGATGTACACAGGAGCTGGCCAAATGTCCTGTTTTTACCAAAGAATACTGTCAATTTATGTTGGGGTATTTTTTTAGTTAAACAAACAAAACAACCAAACTCAAGAGTGGAGAGCTGTAATTTTTGTTCTATCAAATATTTATCCCAAGCTATGATAAACCAAAGTATTTGACAAGTATTTGATATTCATCTGAACCTAAGTAATGTATACATTTATGTTGGTAGAGCCTAAAGCTTTTACATCAATGGTGTCATCATAATTCCTGAACTCACAATGCACCTGAAGAGGAATGGTTTAAATAATTTTGTAATGACTGGAACAGCACTACATAAAAGCTCGTACTGCAAGGGGTTAATCTGCAGCACCCAGAAAGCACTTTAAAACATGTGTTTATATGCTTGTGGAAAGTTTGTGATCCCGTTATGAATTCTTTGTAGTAGATTATCTTCTTTCATGTGTTAAAAGACTTCAACTGTTAAAATGGAACTTTGTTTAGAATATGTAAATACTAAGTTTATGTAATTATGTGTACAACTGTGCTAATGGTCTCTTAAGTTTTGAATTGTGTGTGTGTCGTTGGATATGCAACTCTTGGTTTAAAATCTGCTCTAAGCATAAAAAGAGGAAAAAGTCACCAGCATGAAATTGCACCTAAGTGTACCTTCACTGTGTCGTTCTCAACTGTTCCCTCAGTCAGATCTGAATGCCAGATGAGTCTACTTAAATTCTTGCTTTCAATGTTAGTGTCATACAGTCAGCCTGCAACCAAGCTTTGTCCCACTGTAGGGACCTGTTNAATTTGCTAGTGTGGTTATACTAAAATTAATCACTTTTTGAATTTTGGTGGACTTGAGTGTTGACTATTCTGGTTGCATTGTATTTCTTAATGAATACATTTTCATTTTTTAAAAGCATTAAAATGCTAGTAGGTGAGGAATGCAAAAGTTGATTTCTCACTTGTTTGTCATTCTGGTTTAATTTAGAAAATCTTGAACATGTCTTAAAGAGGTGTACAAACCANCAAAGGATAAATGTTAAGCAAAAAGTATTATAAAACATTATTGATCCCCTGTAATGGTTGCTGAAGATGTTTCAGCTTGTTGTATAGGTAACTGCTAAGGTTCATATTTTGATACTCCCCACTGAGGAATGCTTATTCCTGTAAATTGACAGTACAGCAGCGGCATTTGTTCACTTTTAGGCTATTTTAATAAATAGATGTACACAGGAGCTGGCCAAATGTCCTGTTTTTACCAAAGAATACTGTCAATTTATGTTGGGGTATTTTTTTAGTTAAACAAACAAAACAACCAAACTCAAGAGTGGAGAGCTGTAATTTTTGTTCTATCAAATATTTATCCCAAGCTATGATAAACCAAAGTATTTGACAAGTATTTGATATTCATCTGAACCTAAGTAATGTATACATTTATGTTGGTAGAGCCTAAAGCTTTTACATCAATGGTGTCATCATAATTCCTGAACTCACAATGCACCTGAAGAGGAATGGTTTAAATAATTTTGTAATGACTGGAACAGCACTACATAAAAGCTCGTACTGCAAGGGGTTAATCTGCAGCACCCAGAAAGCACTTTAAAACATGTGTTTATATGCTTGTGGAAAGTTTGTGATCCCGTTATGAATTCTTTGTAGTAGATTATCTTCTTTCATGTGTTAAAAGACTTCAACTGTTAAAATGGAACTTTGTTTAGAATATGTAAATACTAAGTTTATGTAATTATGTGTACAACTGTGCTAATGGTCTCTTAAGTTTTGAATTGTGTGTGTGTCGTTGGATATGCAACTCTTGGTTTAAAATCTGCTCTAAGCATAAAAAGAGGAAAAAGTCACCAGCATGAAATTGCACCTAAGTGTACCTTCACTGTGTCGTTCTCAACTGTTCCCTCAGTCAGATCTGAATGCCAGATGAGTCTACTTAAATTCTTGCTTTCAATGTTAGTGTCATACAGTCAGCCTGCAACCAAGCTTTGTCCCACTGTAGGGACCTGTTTTTCATTTACACCCGTTGCAGTTGCTTGTCATGAACTAGCTGTGACATTGTCAGCGTGGTCAGGAATACACATTCATCTAATTTTTAATCATGTGGTGGAATCTTTGGGGGGAGGGGGGGAAGAAAAAACAAAAAAAAACAACCCAAACTCTTTTCTCAGAAAGTTTCCTCTTGCATTTGTATAAATAACCTTTATGGAGAGATTTGCTCCTCTAAAATACACAAAAAAGGAATGATCTATTTATCGACAATGTTTTTAAAGCTCTGCTTCAATGAAATATACAGAATAATTTGCTAGTGTGGTTATACTAAAATTAATCACCTTTTGAATTTTGGTGGACTTGAGTGTTGACTATTCTGGTTGCATTGTATTTCTTAATGAATACATTTTCATTTTTTAAAAGCATTAAAATGCTAGTAGGTGGAGAATGCAAAAGTTGATTTCTCACTTGTTTGTCATTCTGGTTTAATTTAGAAAATCTTGAACATGTCTTAAAGAGGTGTACAAACCACAGGGGTTTTTTTTGTTTTGTTTTGGTTT
>VWZN01009789.1:404179-414192 GCA_013396955.1 Regulus satrapa | reverse complement strand
TTGATTTAACAGTGGGATTAAATGTAAAAAGGTACACTTATGTTATTCCAATCTAATTTAGTTATGTGACAGATGAGTTTTTGAGCCTCAGTCTTGTCAAGTGTTCTTTGAGGTAATTCTTGTTTCTGCAGAGAGAGCTATAGAAAGGGCTTACTTTCTACACTCCATGGGAGGGTTTTGTGAGGAATATTACAAAGGTATTTTATATCCCTCAGGAATTGGAGAAAGGAAAATACATTATATTTTGAGTACATGGGAGGGTCTGTGAGTTTAGGATCTTTTACCAGTTTTATCAGGTCTGTGGTGTTTATCAGTTTTAAATGCATAACTCTTGAAAGTACTTGTGAGGCAAGTAGACACTTGTGCAGATAATTTACTTGTCAGAATGGAAGAAGAAAAGTTACAGATTAATGTTTTGCATTTATGTACTTTTAAATTTTATGCACATTTGAAGACTTGCTGCTTACAAAATTATAGTCCTTAAATCGGAAGCATAGAGCTGTGAAAAGATGTGCCTGGTTATCTGTAGTGTTTGACAATATGAAGTCAAGCCTTACAGGTGTCATTCAAATCCTTAAGTCCATATTTAACTTCAAGGTTATGCACTTCTTAGAAACAAGCCAAGATTCTGAATTTCCATGCTAAAAAACCCGTTTGCTCCAGTGTCCATGTGCAAGCTGAAATATTTGCAGAATGCTTTAAATCTTTTCTCTGCTGCAGGATTTCTGTCTGTAAGACAGAAGTTGTCATTGTCAGAAGTTGCTGGGTACCAGAGAGATATGAACGGAATCTTAGTTGATTCCTTCTAAAATAGTGGATTTCCATTTAAGCCATTTAAAACTCACATTTAAAATTATGAAAATGCTTTTTGAGCCTCATTTTCTGAAAGTTTTGTTGGGAAGTGAGCCTGTGTGTGCCAAACCTTAGTCTGCAAGTGTCTGGCACATATATATTTATATGTTAATAAGGTGCCTCCAAGCATGTTTACATTCATGGTCTTTTTTGAAGCTACTGAAGTACACCAATATGGTGAGCATTAATATATTGGAATTCTAAAAATTCTCTCTGTGTATGGCATGCTTTGCAACTAAAAGGACTATTTTATTTGTATTTTCACCTTTATATATTATGACCAGTTGATTGGTGTGTTTTTTCTTCCTGTCGTCACACTTACCTAAACAGTTGTCTCTGGACTGTGACCAAAGGAGATTTTTCATACTATTTATTTTTAAATAGAAATCAAATCAGTTGGCTTTTAAAGTATTCATTCCTATGGGGCATGGTGTAAGAGTGGTGGTTGCTTTCCCTTTTTACGTATTGATGTACAGAGAGTCATTTAGCTTGACCATGAGTTGTATCTGCTTAATGAAGTTGACTTCAGATGCCTGAATTTTAAGGTTTTTGGTTTGTTTGGGTTTTTTTTTTGTTGTTTTTTTTTTGTTTTTTTTAATTAAAAATGCTCCTGATGAGGACTTCGAAAAGAAAAAGGTTTGATGTTTTTATGTTAAGGTACGTGAAGTTTTGCAATGAGATAAGGACCTCTTTAAGATGTTTTTTAAAGCTTTCCCCTGTCACTGTCTTAAACCAAGACTCTTTAGAAAAGAAGAATCCCAAGCAATCTCTTGATGACCTAAACCTTACAATCATTTAAAAACTGAAAAGAAATCTGGTGCTTTTACTTTAATTTGTTTGCTTGTTGCCAGACTGATTTAAGAATAGTTGTTTCAAGAAGCAAATTGAATCTGTTATTTCAATGAAGCATTGCTGTTTGTGATGTTATAAAATATTCCATTTACAAAAATGGTCTACCAATAGGATGTTAACCTGATACTGTATTTTTTGTTATCAGGGTAACTATTGTGTGTATGCTTTTCGAGCTGAGTAAGTGTTCACTTTGTAAATTTGCATTAAGGCTACAGCTGTTACCAGCGAGGTTCCCTAGGGCCAACACAATGAATTTATGAGCTGAGGCTCCTGGTGCTTGACCCTTTTTTGTCTTCAGTAGGAAAAAAAGTGTGTAACTCTGTGCGATACAGCTCGTGTTACAGATTTCCATGTTAAGCACACAGCTACGCTGACAAGCAGAAACATATCTGAACTTGCTTGTCTCGAGTAAAGCAACCTCTCTGACTTCTCAGCAGGAGCTGTAACTTGGTGGCACATTGGCAAAGAGGAAGCAGAAATAGGTTTTGCTCTTCCCTGAGCAGCTGTTAAACTGAACACGGGTGTGTTTCCTGTGCGATAGGGTATCTGAACTCCTTAGAGCCCTGAGCATTTTAATAGTGTTCAAAAGATACAGAAGCACTTGGCTGCTTGGTCACTTCTTGCTTTCCTGCTTGTAGTTTTGCAAAAGCTTGAAGAGATATATTTATTGAAATTGAATCTATGTCGTCACCAACTGTATAAGCACTGCTTTGTGATATCTTTACAGAGGTATCAAATTCCTACACAATTATATTTAAACTGTTTTGGGAAAATGAATAATGACACTGTGGGCACAAATTAATTGAGATTGCACTATAAACTTTCTTACCAGAAGCCTTCATTCTTACAAAGAACTATGCGATCCCTACACAGAAACTGTAGCTTTGGTGGTGCGCTCTTTGGTAGATGTCCAAAAAAGCGGCATCCAGACGGTCCCTGGACCTTTTCTGACATTCCAGTTGAAGGGGGCCTGGCAGGCCCGCTGGGCACTCGAGGAGTTGGCTGGCAAGCATGCCATGCCGAGCGTCACCCGATGCCAGCACCTTGTATAACTGTGCTGGTTTAGGTCTCCCCCATCTCTTAGATGTTTTTTAACTCACTGCAGCTTAAATGTTTCTCCACCCTGCCTGTTTTGTCTTTGTTATTTGGTTGCCAAACTGTCTTGCATCTTAAATAGAATAAGAAAGTAATGTGATTTATGGCTACCCAACCAGTGTATTAAGTAATAGATGGCTCTGTCTTAATAAATGGGGTATAAACTGCCATATTGTTTTCTTTTTATATTTGCTTGGGAGCAAAAAGTTGTGGGTTTAATGATTTGATTTAGGTCCGTGCTTTAAATGCATATTTTTACAGATATATAGTTGCACATCTCAAGAACGATTAGTTAAAGTAATCAGTAACTCATGTTAGCATCCTTTTCAGTTTCCTCTGAAATACTTGAGCGACGAGATCCACAGACTGGTAGTTTTTGTCTTCAGAAGTTTTATCACTCTCTGAAATTCATCAATTAGTTTAGCAAGTTTTCACTTAAATCACTTAGTGTTTTTCTCTGCAGTTGTGAGCTGTGGACGTGTTTTTGCGACATGACTGTGTCTTCTAGGGCACAACCCCCTTGAGCACAAACTAAGGAACAGATGTAGATGTCATCCTGTAAACTGAGAGTGTTTCTCCTCTCTGCCTAATGGGAGCCACTCCGAAAGCAAATTAGTGCAAACCCTGTAGCTAATTATGAAAACTGAGCAAAATGCTGCTGGTGAGCAGTTATAGCTGGGCACAGCAACAACCATGTGACAAGCTGAAGAAGTGTCGGGGGCTGCACTGTGGAACTATTTTGGGCTTCTTAATTTGTTAATTATATGCTTTCTAGACCACTGCTCCTAAAAATACATTTTGTCTAGGCTCCGTTGGAGTATTTATATCTCCTCACTGGTGAACTAATAGAAAATTGAAACCCTGAAAACAACCATGTTTTATATAGACACTGCCCTTGTAGTTTTAGCTTCTCCATTGGTATGTGGAGAAGCCTGCAAAGAAATCTGTAATTGATTAAGAAAATGAAAATTATGGAAATCGATTTGCCTGTTGTAGTGGTAGGTCTGAAATATTAAGCTCTAATTCTGTAAAACTTATGGCAGATATCCTAATATTAAGTATTTTACGTATTTAGCTAAAGAGAATACAGGCACAATAATATTTTGAAAAAGGTTTTAAAACCCCAGGTGTTTTGAAGCTAAAGTTCCTAAATGCAGTATCTTCTGCATCACTTTCCTAGGAAAGGGAATTTTAGGAGTTTCTTAGAAAGCTGTTGTGTTGTGACTTGGCAGGTATCTAGAAGAGAACATGTCAGTGTAGAGAATAAATGTAGGAGGGGATCCTGCAAAGAACGTGTCTTGTTACACTAGCACAAGTTGTGCAGAGGAGAATATGTTCCTGTAGGGTTGTTCCTGGGCTTCTAAGTGTCCAGTAAGCATTTATTTGGTTACCTAGATCAAAGGCAAGAGCTCTAAGCACAGCAGAGATTGCTGAAGTGGCATTGCTGCCACCGAACACAGAGGACCTGGACAAACGAATCCATAAGAAAGGTTTGTGTTGTCACTCCATCTCTGAAGCAGCTGGTGGTGTAAGGAGCATTAGTGTGGTTTCACATCTGAGCTTTCCAGCATCTGATAGCTTGGGTGTGGATGAAATAATGTTGGCATGACCTGCTTGTGAGAGTGCTTTCACTCTCCCATCAGGTGTCATGGAGTACAAGGGGAAGTCAAGGCTATACACCTTCAGTAGGGGTTTCACAGTTACTCCTGAATTGTTACCAAATGAACAAAAATTGCTATTTAATCTTCAGAATAGCATTTGTTGTAGCTCTTGTGTTACTTTTAGTAGGAATACATCAATTCATCTTGATTTCAAGAGGGGGACAAACACATCACAAGGCCACAAAGAACTGCTTGGATGTGGGGTAAGTGGGATGTGTTGCTGCTCAGGTTTCCCTTTCATGGAAGAAGAACAATGATACTTGATTCATCTCTGAAACACTTTGTGCTCAAGTGGGGAGGATCATGTGTGTGACACTCTCCCTCAGCAAGCAGTAGATCTGAGGTAGGTGTGTGTATTTGTACTCTCGTGTTTTTGCTAAGGGATGACTGACATGGCGTACACGATACGCAGGTATGCAGTGGTGTGGCCCTGAGTGCCACATGCCCTTTATTGCGTAACCCAGCCTTTGTTAAGCCATAGTTCAGGGTTTTCCACATAAAGTGGTGTTTGCTTCTTAGAAACTCCATTGTGGAGACACTGGCTTTTGCCTCCTTGCTTTTGTCATTTTATTTTTTGTGTCCAATCTGATAAACCTGCAAGCAGTGTGCGAGGAGAATTTCCTGGCATGAGCTGAGGAATTGCTGAGATTGTTATCATTCTGTACTACAGAAGCACCCTGTTATTTATACACCGTTTGTCTTCAGCTTCATTATGTGCCAAGAGGAAAAAAGACAGACTTTCCCTTCAAGTGGTTGCTTGTATAACCATTCATACTATGGGCATGTGGATGCCTTGATACTTCAGCCAAATACTTTTCTGCCCTAGCAGTGCTCGTGACGATGCTCTCCTTCTCTCCGCCCCCAGCCTGGCACGCATGTTGTGTACTCACGGTTGGAGGACGCTTTTATCCTTGTTCTTCTAAATGTCCATTTAAGCCTGAGCTATCCCGCTTTTCTTTTAAACTGCAGGTTTGCTTTCCTGACTTTTTGGGCACGGCTTTGCATGAAGGCCGTGGCTTAAACTGTTCCAGATGTAGTGGAGTCAATGCTGACCATCAGATGAGTGCTGCCAGTGTTTATGCTGTTCAGGAAAAAGCCTGTGCAGGGTCTTAATATAAGTGTTTGCAAGAAACAGCAACAACTTTAGCTGTTGTTTTGGGGGTTTTTTGGGGGTTTTTTGTTTTGTTTTTTTTTTTTAAATTATCTTAGCTTCATCTTGACTCCATGCTTCAAGGAGTCTTAATCTATATGCTGGGCCACCTCAACTAGTTTGTTTTGGTTTTTTTTTGCTTGTTTGTTTTTTTTTTTTTGTTTTGTTTTGTTACATTGGAACGTAAAGGAAAAGAAGAGCAAAAGTGCTTGTAAATAGTTCCAGTGCAAACTTCGAAAGAGCTATTTCCAAGACTGGGATCTGTGTCGCTTTAAGACCTCCTTAAATTCTCAGGTGTCTGGTATCTCTGGATGGAATTTAAGACTGGCACCAGCTCCAGAGATGCAGTTGCCCAGAGAGGTTGAGCCCCGCCCTGAAGCACTACTTGGCTGCAGCCCTTGGTGGATGCCTTGGAAGTCACTTTCCAGCAGGTCATCACTTGCTGGACTGTGTGCTTCATAGGCACTTATGCCCTCCAAAGCTTGCCCTGAGCCCTGCTTTCTGGCTGTTTTAACTTTTCACAAAGATTCCATTTTGAATCCTTATGCTCCTCCCAGGACCAGTGCCACCTCATGAAGCAGCCTCGGTCTGAGTCTCTGAATGTGGCTCAATCTTCCTTTGCTTCCTTGGGGATGCCCACTGTAGGTGCAAAGAGAGGGAGTTAGGCAAAACAGTTGATCCCCATTTCAGACCGGGCAAAGAATGGATCTAGTGGTGAACCTTGCTTTCCATGCCTTGTGGTTAGAGAGCTTGTACTACCCTCCTTTAGCCAAAAGTCTTAGGTTCATTCTCTCCAGGAGGGAATCTGCCCTGACTCCTGCCTGAGTAAGCCTATAGACCAAATCCCTCCATCTTAATAGGATCAATTCTGGCATCCCCCTTGTCATGTACAAGGTAAGAGATTGTTCCCATTTGCCTTGGTTAATGGAACAGGGTTCTCCTCATGTTGCCTTTTCCTTGAGTACAGGGATAATGTCTGCACCCTTATCATGAGCAATTTGCACTCTGAGCAGTGAGCTGCCTAACTTTTGTGTAAGGAGAATTTCTCCTTACACAATAATTGCTCCCCTCAGGTTGCTTCAAAGGGCTCCTCTGTTTTCTCAGGACACTGTGCAGTCTTACTATGACCATTTTAACTTGACTCAGTAATAGCTTGTAATTTGTTGTGGTACAGCAAGTTTTGCCAAAAATAACTAAGCAATTAACTCATCAGTAACAATCAAGTAGACACTGATCAACACTATGCTTCAGACTTGCTCACAGTCTTTTAAATCAGCATCTCCTCTCAAAGCTCTATTCATTGCCCTTAGTCATACGGTCCTCAGTGTTAGATCATGACTTTGCTTTTCTGTTGGGAGATACCCTAATTAACAGCAGCAATGAATGCTTAAGCCAAGTAATTAGATTCTCTCCTTCAAGTTTAGTCATCACTTCTCTGCAGGGACATGTTCTTCCCTTTCCTTCTGGCACACTGTTAGACGTCTGAGCTTCTCATTGAAAAGTTTGTGGCCATCTCTACTGCTCAAACACTGTTTTTCTCCTCCATCCTGCAATGGTTAGAAACCATATGGATTTAGAAACATCTCCTTTCATTCTCTTCTAATTTTCATCTCTGTATTTTATTTTGAGACCTCTTTCCTTAGCAAATATTTAAACTGGATTAGACATCTATGAAGATCAGATGGCTGAGCCTATAGCAGCCATTCTGCTGGCTGTCAAATCAATGACAAGGGTGAACAATGCATGCCCTTCTAGCCGGCCCTCCCTGCACTGCCTCCCTCTTGACAAAATTGCCTTTTGCACTTGCTTTACTGTTTTATCTGAGTTTTGTTTGTGCTGATTACAGATTTTTTTCCCAAAACTGCATATGCACATTTCTGAATCATCTCCTTTTATCTTGGTGTTTGAGGAACCTTTTGGTTTTATGTTTGAACAGCGTATTCTTTTTGGCACCACCCTCCACAATGTAAGTTCAGGTCTCAGCTTTTTTATCTAAAGGTTGTGGAACCAAAGAGCTGGTTGTGGCACCACTTCTAATGAAAGTGAGAAGAAGAAAATAATAAATATGTTTAAAATGACACTCAGCAAAGCTTGGACTAACTACTCTGGTGAACTGGGTGATGAAAGGTGATGAAAGCATCTACCTCGAAGTGTAGTTGCATCTTTACCAAGTAGTGTGCTGATGTGTGGGCTTCCAGGAATTGTGAGCTTTCAGCAGAACAGTGCCCTGCTCCTCTCTCTCCAAGGGACTGCAAAATACTGCACCTTATCATTTATTCAGGTGCCAGGGGTAGCAGGAATATAGGCAATAGACAAGAAGGTAGCTTGTCTACCAAATGGAGAGTCTGTGGAAATTGATGTGGCCCCTGTAAAAATGATGTTGCGACCTTGTGTGAAGTGGATATGTGCTTTAACAGATATATAGTTTTTATGGTTAATTGTCTGACAAATGTCAAACTTATTGATGTCTTATTTGGGAGGATGTTTCTCTGTGCCAAGCCAATCTCTTTTCATGGATGAGGAAAAGACTGAAAGACTTTAGGCAAATACCTTCACATAAGGGTTTTTGAGCTAATCAGTAAAGATGCAAAAGAAGTTTAAAACTTTCTTACAATGTGTTTATGTACAGAATTACTTTCCAAAACTGTATTTTCATTTGACAGCTTACTTAACTTGTGCTTATGTATCTCTGTCATGTCCCCGCCCAGAACTCACTGGGCAGTTGTTGGTCAGCATAGATTTTGGGTGAAAGTTAGAAGGTGTGCTTGACATGTGTGTAATGGGTTATGGACTCATACAATATGGTTGAGTTTTAAGCGCTGAGTTGGAAGTGATCTGTCAGGATCATTGCATCCCAGCTCCTGGTTAGGTCAACAGGTATTGGAATCCAGGTTAAAAAGGGCAGGGCTGGGATTCCTCCTGTATGAGAATCCAGACCTGGATCAGCATGTCACCTTCCGTTTTCTGTAGGTGAGCTTGTAGATCTAGAAATACAGAATTTGAAGCTGCAGGTTTTATTCATTTATGTGTTTTTTCTTGATTCAGCTTGTTTATTCTACAGTGATTAAATGCTGTTGTGTGAGATGAGAAATTAATATGAGTTTACACTGGGGACTTAAGGGAACAGTGAGTGGCTGTTTTGATTTATTGTGAGAACTTGAGCAGGTAGACTCAGAAACAGTGGACTGCGTTAGGCAGGACTGTGGTGGGGGCTGGGAAGCATTAATGGAATACCTCGTGGAATGCACCCCCCAGCCCTAGCTCCCTACTCAGACAGCCTGTCAAATTATTGCAGCTTTTGAGCTGCGTGTTTGAATGCTATTTGCACAAAAGCTGCAAGATGGAGAAGGTGGCCACAGATAGTGCAGACTCACCTCTTTCCTCAACGTGTCCCACAGCATGAGTGTGAAGCCACAGCTGCTCCATTGGACCTTCTCTGTAAGGCCACGGTCTTCCAGGAACACAGCTGTGCTTTGTTCCATGTTAGCATTAGGTCACTGCTCCAAATAAGAGATTACTTGTTGTGTATTTGTGGAAAGAAAGTTTGAGTCTCCTTTATTCCTTGCTTCCCGCATCTGGCTTGGGATCCAGTGCTGTTTGGTGGCCTGTTACACTGCCTGTGTGCTCACCCTCTCTCATATTATCACGTTGTGTGTGGGCTGACTCAACTTGCTCTTTGTCCTCAGCAAAAAGCCTGGGAGAGCGTGCCAGCATCCCCTGTTGCTCCCAGGTCTTCCATACATATTTACAGTCAAACTTTTTTAGGATAAGACATGGTCATCCTGGAGTATCTTTGCCAAAAGCAGTCCTACATGGCCATGGCAAAGGCCTGGGCGCTCAACTCATGCTGTGGCAATACTGAGATGGCCAAAGGTTCAGCCTGCTGACTTCCAGCGAGGGAAACCAGCTGCAAGGATGTCACAGGTACCAGTATGCCAATGTTTAGTGCATTAGGACACACCCCAAAGAGTTTTGATCGCAATTCCAGCAATCACTTGTGCAACAGAAAGGCTCTTCAGCTTCTCAGAGATTATTAAGATGGGCTGTGTGAACACAGAGCGTGGTAATTCACTTACACGTGTTGTCACTTGAACAAGGTCCTGTGTGTCTCTGTGCCTCATGTGTATAATTTTGACTAAAACTCTAGACATATTTAACAACTAACTTGGATTTTTTTTTGTTTGTTTGCTTGTTTGAAGCTGACATGGAGACAAACCGTAAGTAATCCACTGCTTTTTCTTTCCTATTGCAATTGTTGAAATTTAAATAGACCAGACCTGCTGTTCTGATGATGATGCTTGGTCATTGGTATTTCTGTGTGGTTATGGACTTGTTTTGTTGGGTTTTTTGGGGTGGGGTTTTTTGGGTTTTTTTGGTTTTGCTTTTTGGTTTTTTTTTTTTTG
>VWZN01009789.1:378001-404118 GCA_013396955.1 Regulus satrapa | reverse complement strand
TTTTTTGTGGGGGGGGGGGGGAGGGGGTGTTGGTGTTTGTTTTTTAAAGATTTGTTTGTTTTAAAATCTATTTAGTTAAGATTTATGTAGAATTTACTTTGCCGGAAACTGGTAAATGGATACATAGGAGAAAACCTGTAGAAACTGTTCTTTTAATATTACAGATTAGTATACATTATAACATTATCATTTTGCACTGCAACCAGGGACATACCCTCATTCCCATTTATTTTGGAACTATTCATTTAGGAATGTAATCTCCAATTTACTATGTGAAACCATAATGTCCCTTCATGGCCATACCTGAAAGGTATCATGCGTGAAGAGACACATCAAGACTGAGAGTACTGTAATGTTCTGAGCTATAGAACATAAAGAAAAGTCTATTAACCAAAGAGTTTTTCTGTTATCAGACCTAGATTTAATGGTCAGAATAAGCATCATATTTACATTAGTTTTTTTTTCTGATAATGAAGGGAGTCAGACTGATCTAACATTTGTTGCTTCTGAGTACAAAAATCCACAATAGTGTGTTTTTAAAATTTGAGAGGTTTCTTTAGAAAATAAAAATTTAAAGCAATCTGCATTATTTGCAGACTTTTAAAGTCTTTCCTGAGAAACTCCAGAGAGGCCTGAAAATACTGAATTCCTCACATAAAAATTATATTTGTCTCCAGGCTTGATACCTTAATGAACAAAATCTGGTTGATAAAACTAGAAGATTGATGAAACTAAGAGATTGTCTGAATGCTTTGAAGTAGTGAAGAAAATATTCTGCTAAGTGTGGAGATCAGCAGAGATGTAGTGCTGGTGTAGGATTCCACTGGCCCTCTTACCCTGGATACATGAGCTAAATGTTGTCAACAGCTTTCTTCTGTTTTTCTGAATTCAGAGATAACTCAAATCTGCAAACATCCAAGCTTCTCTGGGAAACTTTAACAGGTGCTTGGGACTGCTGAATTTAATTAGTCTGCTGCAGCAAAGTCAGTCTGTTACCACAACGCTTTGGGGAACTTGCTTCCACTTGGTGCCTTGAAACAAAAAGCTCCAAGTTTTCTTCACTTGTTGGCTGTGTGATTCTAGCAGGGTAAAATCTGGACAAATGTGATAGGGGGAAAAGTCCTAGCTTGTACATAACCAGCTTTTTGGGCTGGTAGAAGAAGTAGCAAGCCCTCCAAAGAGATAATTTTGCTATCAGAGGATACTGGAAAGCATAATATATGCACAACTGTTATTTCAGGCTATTCCTCCTTGCCGCACCTCAGTTTGACTGACTATTTCAAACTGCTAAACCCCAAAAGGTTCAGGCAGTTACCCACTAGACAAGGAGCTCTAGAGCTTAGCTGGCCCAAGGACATCAGATGCAATTGTTCCTTGCTCTTAATCTTCCCCCTTGATACCTCCTCTGAAATGATAGTTCTATCTGATGCATAGAGTAGTTATGGGACAGTTTTCTTTGTGGTGTGTCTGCTGTAAGCCTCTAAGTGATCATCCTGCCATAAAGGTTTCATGCCAGCTCCATCCAAGGAATTCCCAGATGCATGTTGGGGAGCAAGTCAAGCACAAGTCTTTGCTTCCCTGCTGTTAATGTCATGGGAGCCTTGAGCCACGGTTGCTGTCAAAGGTTCTCTCAGCTTGATTTAGAAATTTACTTCAATAGTTGTTTTGGTGCTTCCCAACTTTTGTGCATTAATTATATTCTTTAGAAAATGGCAATTCTATCAGTAAGTTTGGTTCCCCTTTTAAATTAGAAAGGAGGAGATAGATGACATCAGGCCTTGCTAAATGGACATTGAGCACAGGTATTACCACATCACAGGTCCAGAGCCTGCCCTGACAGTGAAGATCCTAAAGTTGCATCTATAACACATATGATTCATGGCTGAAGAATTTTATAGTACAGGCTTTTAATATTGGAAACTAAATTTGTCAAAATGCATCATTTCCCTTTCAGTTGAACATGTACAGCTGTTGCAAACACTGCTGTGTGCTGGTACCAAAAAATGCCACATTTCTCTTCTACAGTTTGAACGGGAAATAATTGTGGTTTCTCAGATGCCACTTTGAAGCAGCAGGTTTTTATAGCTGGCTGACTTTAATAACTGTAATTGTACATGCAGTTCTGCTCCAGCTGTGCACCGGGCACTGTGAGTCACTGTCCAAACCCATCCCTTAGGTTCAAACCACTCTTACAGAGATGGTTCTGAAATACTCCTGAGTATCTTCTGCTCCGTTATTGGGAAGTTCCCTTCTGGGCTGGCAGCTATGTTGTGGCCATTTTAGATAGTTTTTCTGGAGTTTGCATAGGCATATCGCACACTGCAGGCTCTCAAGTCAGAGATGAGAGCAGAGGAGCAGGCTGTTCCCAAGGAGCAGCAGCCTGGCCAGGAATGGGCATATATGGTGATCTCATCCCAGAGCATAGCAGACAAAAGTGTGTGGGCTTCTGTGTTTGTCACTAGCGTCGTCCTGGACCTTCTCCTGAGGGCACATGCTAGCCTGGGGAGCCTTCCTACCACTGTTTCTCCCCACTTTGTGCCTCTTTGCTCTGCTTCTTATTGCTGTCACTTCAACATTTTTCCTAGTAGGTTAATTTGCTATAAACATTGACTAATAAATCTAGGAATTTGTCCACTTTGTCAGAAGAAGCCAAAGTTTAAATGCCCATATATTACATTGTTATAAATCATACCAGGCTCTAGAAATTAATTTCCATCTGCAAAACTCGGATGAGTTTATTAAATAGCTCAGTGTTGCTTGGTGTGGCTGTAAAAAAATAAAGAAACTGAGGCAGAAAAGTGGCATTCACGTCATCTTGCCAAGTGACCCCTATGAGAGCTGTGGGTAAGGAGTTTATTCACTTCCAGCTCTCTTGGCAGCAGCTTTTGCCATGCCATAAATAAAGTTCAAAAACTTAAATATTTTTAAAATTCCTTTAAAATAATTGTAATAAATGCCTTCCTATTTCATACATTTCCTGCCCACATAGAATATTTACATATTACATGTAGCTGGAAGGTATAATTAGAGATCCCTGTTCAGGCACCTGACTCATAGCACCTTTAGCTTGCCACCATAAATAGGCATGTTCAGCTGAGACTGCTCGTGACGTGATGCCTCAGCCTGTGCATCGAAGGTGCCCTCTGCCACTGATCTCTAGGGCAGATTTCAAAATCAGATTTCTTTTCCATAGCAAAAGGCCGTTTCCCTCTTTCCCAGCAGATGTTTGCACAGGCTTTGGCCTTGAGCCCAGGCCTCAGCCTACTGCTGGTCTCATCAGGTGGGATGAAGGTCGCCTTCAAATCAAAGCAGCCATGAGACATCCTCTAAGTGAAGTGTGGAGAGACTTGGGATCTGTCTGTGCCAGCTTTGCTGGAGGCCAGCTGCTCATGCTCTGCTCTGAGAGGAGCTTGGTGGCAAAGCACAGGGTCTGTGCAAAGCAGCTGGCCATACTGAGAAATCAGGCACTAGGGTCTGATTTCCTTATGTGCTGAGGCATGTAGGAGGTGGGGAGAGAGCCGTTTGAAGGAATCTCAAGGAGCAGGGTCTGCAAATGCACTCTCTAGTGCTACTACTGCCTGTAGCATGCATTTGAACTATGTATTTGAACTTGCGAATACAGGACTTTGTGTGAATTGTATCAACTGAGTAGGATGGTTTTCCAGCAGGATCAGACTTGGGCAATTCCACTGTGCAGCCTTGAGCAATAGCTGGAGTAAGACTTTCCAAAATTTTCATAATACCCTTAGCAGTAGCAGGTTACATGGACTGCAGCATATATGTACCCTGGATTCTCAGTTTCCTGGTAAGCCCAAGTGGATTTAATGCATAGGGATTCCAGTCACTGCTGGACACACTCTGCAGTCCTGGGAAAATATAGAAAAATAGCACTGAGTGGGGAAAAATATATATTCAGTATTCTCTAGGAAAAATTATGGTTGGCCTCCAAGTCCGCCCCTGTGTCTGCATTGGTTAAAAAGCCAGTCCCATACATTTTCATGGGTGGTCTGAAGTTACATTAGTCATCAGATCTGATGAACTGTCTGTAAAGTCCGTAAAGAAATGTTTACTGTAGACTCTCAAGAGATTGTCAGCAGTCCTGGAAGGTTGCTGAGCTTGATGTCTCTCAATTGACAGAATGAATCCACATAGGATGCAGAGCAGGATGTGGTTTCTCAAGCAGAATAGCGACATTCTTGAAGGAGGCTACAGGCAGAGGGAATCTTAATTTTAGTTATTAAACACAGAAATATTTATCTGTTTATGCAACCCTTGGAAGAGAAAAAGAACATGGTCATTCTCTGCAGCCCTTTGTTAAAGCATTATAATAACTCAAGTTGGCCTTCAAACAGCAAAGTGGCATCTGGAAAAATTAAGTACTGGGGAGACTTTACCCTCACAAATGGCTTGACCTTGTATCACAGCCTCCAAAGCTTTCTCCATATGGAAATCAAGAGATTTCTCTAACAGTAGAATGGTATTTGTTGGGTCTCGAATGATGGTGTTTTGCAGATTAGCAATCTATCCAATGAATGATATAATAAAATTTTGTCTAGCAAAAGCTGCTGCCAACATTTTGAAATATCTACCAAATTCTCTTCCCATTAAAACAGTTAAAATTGTATGTTCCAAAGAGAACAATCTTTTACTGTTCTTAGTTATGTAGTTTTTCTCCTCAAATTTCTGTGGAAGCATGTGTTTTACAAAGCATATCAAAGTTGTCTCATGGGCAAAAACATGTAAACATCAAGTGTGTAGTTTTCTTGAAATCCCCTGCAAAATGACTATTCATGCTGCCTTAACTATTGAGAAGCATAAGAGGAAAAAAGAATTTTCAGGCACTCTAAGCCTGGGTGAGTGGAAGAGCTGAGATGAGCCTGTGGCTCTGCAGTCACCCGTCAGAAAAGCACCCAAATGCTTTCTAACTTGCAGTTTGCTCATTTGGGAGGCAATTACTGTGTAAGGGATCTAGGTTTTGCCAATGAAAAATATAATACAAGGTCCATGTGTGTCTGAGTTGGCCCGTACCTGTTCTAGCCATACCTGCTGTTGTGTTGCATAATCCTGGTTCATGCTCCTGGGAAGAGCATCCTGCAGCACTGTAGGGGGAAAATTTCTCTCTTGCACTGGCTCCCCACTTAGCATTTTCTTCTTAATGCAGCCAGTGCACTTAAGGAGGACAAGCTCACTTCTTCCTTGCCTGGTTGTTCAGGGTGAATCATTAACCAAGCACTTGAGTGACTAACCAAAATTGTTTGTTGAGTGCCTTTTGCAGTCTGCATGGACACTTTGCCTTCTGCAGAAGGTATGGTTTCCTTCTCCCATGGAACAAAAGCCCCACAGGCTCCCTCTGCTCCACTCCGTGCTTTATACAGACCTGAAGTATGTATATAATAATACATGTGTCTATATTTTTTTACATATTTATATGTACTGAAGTATATAATCTATATATAGATGTAGAATTTCTATATATGTAAGTTCTGTGTTGCTCCTGCTTTGTGGGTCAGGAAAGGGGATGGTGTATATATACTGAACAAAGAGGTTAACTTTTCCTTGTACTCTTTGTACTCTTCCTTTGTAGCCTATCAAGCCTTTTGGTGAGAGGAATTATAATCCTTCTCCTAGCAGCACTTCATGACCTGAAATAATTCTCTAGGAGGATGATGACATGTCAGTCTTAAGTATATGGACATGAATCCTGAGATCCCACACATGGATACACAAAAGGACTGCACAGTGTGCTGAGGACTGGGGAGAAGATACTGTTGTGTGAAAGGAGGAACCTCCTTTTTCTAAAGGCTGCTTTGAGTGTTTCCTATATAGATCTTTTTCCTTGTCCTGAAATAATTTCCTTGACTTGCTGGGCTGTAAATCCTTGAAGGAATAGCATGGTCTTAGGTGGAGGTTGCTTGTCTTTGTCCTTTTCCCACGAACCAAGACTAAAGAATTACTAAAATGTTGAAGCTATCAGTCGGGTGAGTGCTTTCATTGTAAATCTGTAAATCCTCTTGACCCCTATTTGTAAGAGATGAATGGAAGCCTGCAGCCCACCTACTCATGCCACTCCCATTCACGCCAGAGATACAACAGCAAATACTGATTTCTCCCTGTTTAATGTAAGAGCATTTATCTACCAGTGTTTAAACTGCATTTCCATGACATAAGAAGAATTGTCTGGATAATTAACTAATACAGTTAAAACACATCAGTTTGAGCAGATGTTCTTGTCTGTGCTTTTAACATGAATGGCCTTGATTTTGCAGCAAAGTCAGTGAGATGGCACCTGGATGCAAGGGCTTGGGTTTTTGCAATTTTGCAGAATGATGGCCTATATTTATATTTCTTTTAGAAACTCTTCTTATACTGCACACAAACCTCATTCAGAGAGTTTTACTGTGACAGCACATTCAAGCCTTCATTATTAGGGGATATCTGCAATGCCATTGTCTGTTTGACATTAATTCTTACAGCTGTGCATCTATGTATTGTAATTTCCCTGATTTATTTGGTCGTAGTTTGTTTTCTGTGGTGTCCTCGTGCCTGCTCAGCACTTGTGATGCTGATGTTGAACCTGGGCTGCGTGGCAGATGGGGCTGTTCTGTATCAGAAAAGTATGGGAATATATGGAGATGTTGGAATGCTGGTCTCTCCACTCACCCTTGGCTCTGTAATTTCATCCTCCAACCATGGAGGACCTCTGCAGGGACAACTGGCCAAGGTAATGGGTGAGCACAAGCTCTGCAGGAGATAGGGACTTCTTGCCCAGAGCAGAAGCAGCAAGTAGCTGCAATTCTCAACAGTCTTTGTGTCCTTAACTGTAGTATTTTCCTGCTCTGTAACCTGGCCAAATTTAGGTAGATTTTAATAGGGATAGACATATTTCTACCACAAAGGTCACCTCTCTGCCAAATTTCAAAATTTCCCTTCTGAAGCTAGAGATTCTCAAATAAAAATTTGCCTGGATTTATTTAACATGTGCCAAGCAGTAGATTTTTTCCCTTTAATAATATTCCTGGAAATGGCTGAACTATTTTGGCTAAAGCAGATGCCATTTGGTATGAAATTCTCAGTGCTAAAGTTTGGCAAAGTAGAGTAGCATGACATTTTGTTGACACTGGGGAAAGCTGAGCAGCATGGCAGCAGGGGAGGGGAGGTGGTACTGATGGTCAGCAAACCAAGGAAACCAATAAGTGCAGCTTTTGGGAAACTGCACACAGCCAGTGAGGGACATCCTTGGGCTCCTGCATTCTAAATTTTGTATCTTCACCTTAAATAATGAACACAAAACCCAGAGACATCAGCTACCTTGAACTGCTTAAATACATGGTTTAAATCACCCGGGCTCCTTTCTCTCCACCTGTACTGCTCCTGGGCTTAAGGCTGGATCCATATATGGAATCTATAGTTCTGTATTGGAGTTTAGCCTGTAGTAATTTGTATTGCCAACTTGGTACTCTTGTCCACCTTGGAAGTCCATCTGCAGAATTCCTCCGTGCCAGACAAGAGTGTCCCCCATAGATGTTTCACCCTATAGTTATATTTTTGTGTTAAAGCCTTACAGGTCTATGATGTGATTGAGGACAAGGCTCCATTCATCTTCTTCCCTCTGTGCCCTGTCTCCTTTCTCTGTATTTTAGGACCCAAACAACAGGGACATAAAGCTCCTGTTCTGCTTCCTGGTTATATATGATGCTTTATTACATAAATGGGCTAGGAAAAGCTCTGGCACACTGTCCCAAGCTGGCTTTGTCTCAGACAATACTATTATTTTGGGAGTAGACATACAGTTCCTGTCTCTAGAATTCAAAATGGATAGAGGAATGACTGAAAAAGAAAACCTTTTAAAATTGTGTGCCCACTAACCTCAGTTACCCCAAGCTGGATTTTCATGCTCTTTCCAAGTTCTTCCTGTGTATGTCCTTTCCAAGTCCTCACTTTTTACTCAGACTTTTTTTTTTTCTTTTTTTTAAACGATACTGGTACCAGAGCATGGGCCCAGCACTTCAATGAACTGCAGAGCTGTGAATATCTCTTTTTATGGATACAGCATGTGCATGCTGTGGCTTTGGGCACAGGGTACATCAGTGTTGAGTGAGGCTAATAATAGCCTCTAAAGATAATTTGTGAAGTTGCTTGCCTTTCCCCAGGGAGCAGGACTTCCACCTTCAGATACACAACCCACTTGTGAGCTTGACTGCATAGCAAATATAGTGTGAGAGTCATCCTTGCTTATGTAGATTTTTTTTCTTCCTCTCCTTTGTTTTGCTTTGCCCTCTCAGTAGCTCTCTGCCTGTTTTCTCTGAGGCTAGTGATTTCTTAACAAGTTATTGTTCATAACCAAAGAAAGGTAGTGGGTAAGCAGCGACTGCTGTCAGGTAGCCCAAGCTGACCCTGCCACTGCTTTGGTAGGAAAAAGAAGCTGTTTCAGAAGAGCACAGCTGTCCTGGGCTTTTAGCACACAAGGGCTGCTCAGAGCAGCCCCTTGACCCCACGCTGGCTCTGTGACCTCTGCCACTCTGACTGATAACAGTGATCGCAGTTTGTGTTGAGGCTTTGTTCTCCGCTCCACAGAGAGAAACATTAAACTGCAGAGTGACTAAGTGCCTTTTCAAAGGCTACATAATGAATCAGTGAATGAACAACTCCCAGCAGCTCCAGGCCCCCTTCTCTCTGCAGAACAATGCCTTTCTCCCTGTATGAAGATGTGCACATAGTATAGGTTGCATACAGAATAATGTGTTTCAAAAGAAATTTGAATATTAATATTTATATTGTACTGATTCCACTGTCCTCTAGGCTCTGCAAATAGCAGCACCACAACAATGTGAATTATTCCTTTTATGCAAACCCTGGCTTGTGAAATAGCTTGCCTATACAAAATAAAATTGCTGCACAAAAGTTTGACAGCTACATTCATTATATATGCCAATCAAAGGATCCTAAAGGCTTTATTGTCCCTGTACAGTGTCTGAACAATCTGCTAGCCCAATATGCTGCGAAGCTATTTTCTCACTACTCCTTCCATTTAAAAAATAGCCACCAATAACTTTTGACAAACAGTCTGAGACAACTGCATGAGCAGCAAGGAAATCTTAGATTTTCTTGGGTATCTGTGGGTTGGAGCCTTCCACTCACTGGGCTCTGTCACATGTCACAGTAGATGAGATCTGGTCAGAAACATGGAGCCCTAAAATTACTCTACAAAACCCAGGCAGTCTGGGGTCATGCAGAGGGCATGGGGAGTAAGGGAGGGAAAGTTATCCTAAACAGAAACTAATTAAATCATTTTTTGGTTAAGGCTTTTGGTTGCTTTGCCAGGTATCAGACAAACAAGCTCCTCTGTTCCAGTCTTCCCCAGGTTAGGCTGGGCCCATTCCGATGAGTTATTGCTCTCAATAGACCACCCTTCAGCTTGGGCGTGGGGGTATGTGTATATCTGTTCGAGTCCCTTTTTCCACTGCTGTAATAGGTGCTGTGTCCAGTTCTGGGCTCCTCAGGACAGGAGGGTCATGGAGCCCCCGGAGCAGGTCCAGCCGAGGGTAACAAAGATGATGAAGGGACTGGAGCATCTCCTGTGTGAGGAAAGGCTGAGGGAGCTGAGCCTGTTCAGCCTCGAGAAGAGATGACAGAGATGGAACCTCTTCAAAATCTCTCAGTATCTGAAGGGAGAGTGCCAAGAGGATGGAGCCAGGCTCTGCTCGGTGCTACTGAGCAATAGGACAGGAGGCAATGGGCAGAAAATGATGTACAAGAAGTTCCACCTGAACATGAGTAAGAATTTCTTGTACTGTGAGGTTGATCAAGCCTTGGAACAGATTGCCTAGAGAGATTGTGGAGCCTCTCTCTGGAGATATTAAAAATCTATCTGGACACATTCTTCAGTAATCTGTTCTGGGGGGGACCCTTGCTTGACTGGAAACTAGATGACCTCCAGTGGTCCATTTCTAATCTTAATAAATCTGTGAAAGTATGATGTAATCTTGTGCCATGAAAGACCATACAAAATCTAATTTATGAGGGTGTCATAACTTTACTTTCTGTCTTTGTTCTGGGCTGTAACTTAGATTGTTTCACAATGCAAAATATTTTGGAAGTTGATTGTTTCCTCTAAGTGCTCAGCTTGGTTCTTAATGTGCGCTGGTGCGTGGCTTTGCTCTCAGACCCTGGTCATAGGCACTGTAGCAGCAGCAATAAATACCTCAGGAGGTTATTTCCTACACACATATCTGCCTGTGTCCTTCTGACAGCTGCTTTTGGGGTGAGATGCTGCTCTTGGCCCGTTCTAAAGGGCTGAACTAAAAGTGCAAAGAATAGCCTTGCTCTTGTCTTTGGGAGTGAGCAATGGGGATGCTCTGTGAGGATGCATGCAGAGGAGATATTGCAACAGGATTGCTGATCATGACAGCTACTGTTTCTACTGTAAAAGCCTGGTGAAGAAATTGGAAAAATGGAAACTTTCAAAGAATTGAGGTGTTAATTCATGTGCTGAGAAAGCTGTGCTGCCCACTCACCATCCCAAAAACTGTGTGACATTTCTCTGAGGTGCACTGCTTGCTGCTGTATCAGGGGTATGTGTTTGATCACAGGCAAAATTAAATACTATTTTGTAATCAGTGGACTCCAGAGGTAACTTCAAGATACATGGCAGTAAAAAGACATAGATAGACACTTTTCACAGTGTTGAAGTTTACATGTTATGGTCTGTTCTCTCCCCATGCAGCATTGCCCTCTTTTTGAGGTCATGTACAGAGCCCTTTTGTTAATGTTTTAAATAATAATCACTGTTGTGGTAAGAGCACAGAAGTATTTTCAGTGCAATTTATGGCGAGCACCAAATATTGTGCAACAGAGTGCCTGTCATCTGTGGTAACAGCTACCTTGCAACTGACAACTACCTTTGATTGCAGGCTTGCAAGACTGGACTCCGTTGAACATAGTTTGGTGATGCTCACAGGATGCAAAATGCTGTCTGTAAGCAGAGTGGGCAGTGCGTTTCTCACCAGTCTGCCTCTGGCCAAGGACATACTTTGTAGTGTGTGGGAGCAATGATAAAGACACTGCAAACACTTTCCCTCCTGTGGTAGGCCTAGGAAATCCAGTCTCTGTGCTTGGTGCTGTACATGGAAGAAAAGCCTACACAAGTTTGAAGCCTCTGCCGTGAGTGTCACTGCATCACCTTGTTCTTCTGGCCCTAAAGGAAACCCTCCTGAAAGAAGGCACTCCCAGTTTCTGTGAACAGGAGATACTGGGGGCTTCTCAGGAGGAATAAACCTGTCTTTGGTGCTTGCCTGTCTCACTTCTCTGCCTTGTGGGAAAATGGAATTACTCCCTCTGGGTGACTTCCCATGCTTCTCTACCCACAGATTTCATCTGTGAACTTTTAGCAGAAATTATGCTCTGATGCTGGGATGGCATTTGCAGCTAGGAGCTGTTTTCCAGGGTCATTCACTTGTAGTTTGCATGTGGAAGTCCTGTGGTATTTTCTCAATGTTTAATGTGACCTAATTGTGTACTTCCACTGTCTGGGAGGATCAGCTCTTCTGGTGTGAGACAGTTGCCATAAATTCAGTGGCATTCAGGAGCCCCTCCAGCATTTGCAGCTGGGTGCAAGGCACAAGTTCCTTCATTTTGCTGCATCAGCCCAAAGAAACATTGCAGGGCTGTGTGTGCAGCCAACTGCTTTATGTTACGCCTGGTAATGGCATGTCAATATAAAAAAAAAAAAAAAAGTAACCTCCAGCTGTTTCATTTGCTCTAACGGAGAAAAAAAAGGCTTCCTAATAATCTTCATATTTACTTTGTTTGGTTGAAAGAAATCAATCTTCATTCTTCTTCCTAACAATCTTCATATTTACATATTTGGTTGAAAGCAGATGGATTGATCTACAAGATAAATGACAAAGTAAGAGAAGAAAAAGTATGTCAGTGGCTGTACCATTAGTGGAGAAGGCATTTCTGATGTGGTGATCTCACTATTGACCTTTCTAGGTTGTTGGGTTGTTTGGTTTTTGGACCTGCTTACCCACCAGCTTGCTTGTTTGAGCCTAGCCAACTCTTAGTGCCCATTGTCACCTTTTGTTGTGACCTACAAGGGGGGAAAGGTGCAGAGCTGTAATGAAGGAGAGGGGCTGAGCTGGCTACCTTGCCCTTGGCAATCAGCACTTCCCTCTCAGCTGGGCCTTCTTTGCCCACTCCAAACTTGTGTAGGAGCCCTCCCCATTGCAGCACTCACCTCCTCCCTGTGGCCTGACCAGTAAATCCCTGTGTCCTTTTGGATGGGCTGGGAAATGGTCCTTCCTGAGCCATTGCTGCTTGAAGCACTGGCACCAGGCAGAGCTACGTTCTCCAAGCAGGCTGGTTCTGAGACTGTGCCCCCCCTGCCAGGACCACACACCCCTCTGCCCTAGCAGGTACTGGCAAGTTGTGAAATATGGTTCAGCACCTTTTTTATATATTAAATTGTGCAGCTGTCCTGGAAAGCATTAGAAATCAATTCTGGAAAAGACTACAGTAATTTTTAGTGAAGAGTTCTGCTGTGTCCTTAATTATTTATAACCATCAGGATATAAGGACATCATGTTAACTCTTCAGCAGTGAGAAAGTTTGCGAATAATCTAATAAATGACATATGAAAATTTACAGGTTGAGTAGGTTTAGCTGGAAGTTCTGAGACATAGAAGTAAGAAATACCAGAAGTAAAGTTTCTGCTTAATATTTTGTCTGTCAGACATCTTGTTTTCAAGCAACTGAATTAGATGAACATTATGGGTCCCTTTCAACTGAAATAGACTATTCCATATTTCTGATGGCACAGCTCTCTCCTAAGCATATCTGCTTACCCTGCCCTGGTTGCTCTCATCACCATTCACTGTAGTGAGTTTTGCTCAGGGGGTGAATTAGGGGCAGGCTGATGCCCACAAGGCTCCTGCTCCATGGGCTCAGGGCCAGCAAGGCTGCAGGAGCACTGTGGAGGGGTTACTGGTTTTGGCAGCTTAATGGTCAGGAAAAGCAGCTTCCTTCCCTGCCATGTGTTTCCAGGGGGCTGCTGAAAAGGTCAGAGGAGCCGAAGCAAGGCTCCTTTCTGGGTCAGAAACCTCTGTGCTAGAAGAACCTGTCCCTATCTAGGGGGGAATCCAAAGAGCCTTGAAGGAAATGTCATTTTTCAGGTCCTCAGGGAAATGAACATTGTGTTGATACTTCGTGGCTGGAGATGTTGTCAGACCACTGGCATGCATCATCCCCAGGGGCCTCTTTGTGCAGAGCATGGTGCACTGGATCACTGATGCATTCTTTGAACTATTCTGGTCCTCCACAACTTCATCTGCTGCATTGCAGAAAAATTTAGAAGTTACAAGAGATTTTTGAAGTCCCATTGTGCCCGGTGCCTTATAAAAAAAGGGTGTAATTTCCATTGCACACTAACTCAATCTAAACAAGCAGCTATTATACTGTACCAAAGGATACTTAGGTGTTCCATCAGTCTCAAGCTGGACTGTGGAGTGCCAGCATACAGAACTCATCATTGTTCCTTTTAAGAGGTGTCTGAATATTGATGTTATCAGGGGTTTGACCTGGCAGTCTTGCAGCACTCACATCACACACTAAATGCAGGTTTAGAAGATTTCTGTGATGTTCTAGTGGGAGAGAAGAGGACCTTGAAAGTCACAACTGGAGAGAGGGAGATCCCAGAGGGAAATCACCCCTGAAGGACAGTGATCTCTGCATTTCACCAGCTGCCAGCACTGCTGATTCAGGTGGGCTGGGCAAGGCAGGGCAGGGCAATGCTGCCTTCTTCATGTAAATCAGAAGAGCAAGGAAAGCTAATTTCCAGGTAAGGTCATTAAGTATTAAATTCTCAACTGAACCAAGAGGTATCAGCTTCAAGCTGAAGAGTGATAAAGTCAGGAGCTTCAAAACCAGAAACAAGTGTTTTGTAATACCCAGCAGAAGAGAAGCAGGGATTAAAATAGAGATTAGTCCACGTTGTATCTTTGAAGTTTGGATTCATGCCCATAGCTGTGGTTCTGAATTGCTTCTCAAGCATGGAAGGCATGTGGATGGGAAATCTTGCAAAATATCAGATCTCATAGGATTTCTGCCTCTTAAAATTAGCCATGTTGCAGGATTGGGCACTGTCAAGGCTTAGTTCTGTTTTAAAGTTCAGACTTACTTTTAAAATTAGCCAAACCATGAATTTGAATTGGGTCTTTACATAGTACATTTTCCAGAAGCTGCAATAACACCTGTTAGTGCAGCTAAAAATTTTTTAGAAAAGTACTTAGTATTATTCAAAATGTGCAAAAGCAATGTGTATCCCTGGTACTGAGCCATGGCATAGTTTCTCCTGGCACTGCTTGTGCTTGTGGGACCTGTGAAAGGAAATCTAATACAGAGCAAGTGCCTATTACACAAGTGTGAGCTGTGATCACCATGGACTCTTTTAATGTGGGGTCCTTTGCCTGTTAAGGAAAAGAAAACTTTTTTTTTCTTTTTGCAGGCTATTTATTACATTTATTTTATATTGCTTTTAGTTAAAAAGCAAGTATTTAGAGGAACATTTAGGTGATGCAGTGATTTTTTAAAAATATATTTATTATTATATACTTGTGTGCAAAGGCTTTCTGGGTGGTTTGATGACCTTTATAAGATGTCATAGCATAATTTAAAGAACTTGAAGCACATGAGCACTCGGGAATATCAGAATGGAAACAATCAGATTAAATTAAATAATCAGATTAAATTGTTAAATGTAAATTCAATTTACACAGAGAAGAGGTGTACATTGTGCTGGTGCACTTGGATGCCAAAAGATCTGACCCTGCACCTTGATACAAGGGTCTCTTGGCCTGCATGAACTGTGATCACTTTTCATCATGGCCTGGTCATCTTTGGGACAGTGTTTGTGGGGATGCCAAAAAGGGCATTCTTCACTGTAGGTAGTCTCTGCCAAATCCCACTCCCAGGCTTTAATAAACTGGAGCAATAGGCCTTTTCAACAAAACAGGCAGAATTGTGGGCAACTTTAGTGTGGGCAAAACTGTATGTTTCAGAAGCTTGTCTTGGTAATGATGTCGAGGTCTTCTTTGATTGCAAAGAAGAAATACCTAATTGCATCAGACGTTTAGCAAAAAAAAAGTCTTTTTCTTGACAAAGTTATAAACAGCTGAAAATAGGAGAATGTGAATGGTCAGCTGGTGCTGACAGGTGGCCCTACCACCATCTGCAATAATTCTTTAATACAATCAATTGGTTGAACACTTAGCATATAATCTCTCAAACTCTCAATTAATATTTTAGTTGTTTACTGTTTAGAGTGCTGTTAGGGGTGCAGATTTGGAGGTTACAGTCTTTTTCCAGGAGTATCACAATATTTGTGGGGCTTCAGCTTTGCACGCCCTCATCTAAAATTAATTGTCCCCATTCAAGGAATCTCTTAAACACAGACTTAAACTCTCCTGGATGTCCTTCTGACTTATCCAGGCAAGCCTTTAAGTTTGACCTATATTTCTTTGCCTTCAGCAGTATATTTTAGCATATACTTACTAACTATTCATGTGATATAGCGTTAGGAGTTTTGCTGAACATGGATATAAGTTTGGTCATTTTCTTATTTTAGGTATTACAGCTTTTTGGGCTGTTTTGAAGTAGGTGTTGTACACAAAATTATGGTGTTCTGTAGAATCTATTTCTGTAGAAAAATGAACATATTTTCCTACCTATTTTGGAAGGCTCTGATGCAGAGGCCAGTTTATTTCTAGCTTCATTTTTTTTTCCTATCTCCTTTTTTAGTGCTGTCAGTCTTGTCCTGTGTTATTAGAACAGTTTTCAATACCACCTACTCTTAGTAGTAAAGCAGAGAGAAAATGTCATTTTTCATTTTGTGGGCATTTTATTTGAAATTTTTTATTGATTCAAGTAAAGAAAAAGAATCATCAATTTTGGTAATCAAATCATGCATTTACTGCATTACATGGAATTGAACTTTTTTTTTCAAAAATATAAAATTAATAATTTCATTGTGGAAAGGTTCAAATAGTGTGTTTAAGTCCTCTTACTAAAGCTTTCTCTTACCAACTTATATACTGATTTTTTCCCCCAAAGCTGCCACATTTCACTTGCAGCCACCCAGCATTTGTCAGGAATTTACAAGTCTATTTGGGTGTCATAAAAGGTTTCCTTGCAAATAAGCAAACTTGCAGGACTTCATAGACAACATAATGCAACTATTTTGTCTTCATCAGTGGTTTTCATGTCAGTGTGAATGTTTTAGCTGGTCTACCTGTGTCCAAAATATGTTGGTTTTTTTAAATTTTATTGTGTCCTGCAGAAGGTGCTCTCTTCCCATCCTTCTTTCCATGGGCCTCATGTGAAATTTTGTTCACCCAGGTGTTGTGTGAGATGTGTAGAACACATCTGTCTTTCAACAAGCAATTCTTTTTATGGAAATAATGTCTTCTGGAACTGGAAATTTAGGTTAACAGATCCAGGGGCCCTTGTTAGGTAATACCTAGTGTGACAGAACAGTGTTCTTGAAAGCAGAGCACCCAACCAGATGTAGCTTTGCAACTGCTCAGGAGTAATTTGGAGCATTCTCTCAAACTTTGTATAATGTAACTACTGATTCACATAAGGTGTAACATGGTATTTCTTCTGTGTTCTGATCTAATCTTTGACTAATGCTATATAAATTCTGTACTTACTTATATGTGTGCATGTATTTTAAGAGTAAAAGCACAGAAATTCATCTGACTAAGGAAATGCATTTAAAACCAGTCAAGACCGAGAATGTCCATAGTGGCAGAGTTTTATTTTTAACTTGTGCCTCTTCTTCAGGTGCTTCTATCTTTTCCAGCCTTTGCACTCTGAAGTCAGAGAGGACTTGGCATCATCAGAAGTGTGTTTCCATGTAGTATGAGGATGCTCCTGTAAAAGTGGAGATCTAAGTCTTTTGGGGTTGGCTGGTTTTGACTGGGCCTTGCTCTAAGACTGCAATACATTCATTGTTCTCCCTACAGAGCAAACCAAAAATTGTATCACAGATGCACACTCAACATTTCAGCTTTATGAAGTGAAAACCCAAGAATGTTTTTCAGAAACCTCGGGTCTTACTCTTACCTCCCTTTGCAGAGTCCACATGGGAGACACAGTGTTCCCAAATCCTTTTCAGAGAGCCACTTGGATAGGGAAAGCTGGATACTCCAGCTCTGTAACCTTAACAGAGATTGCAGTATTCCTTCAGAGCAAAATATGCATCGTATCTGGAAACAATTATTCCTTTAACAAACCACTCAGCACTGAAAATTAAAACTAATAAACACTGAAGTTTCCAATTATTCCACAGTCTTGGTGACCTACACTGGAACCAAGTAATTTCTAGAAAGCCTGAGCAGCATGGGCACAAATCTGGTCTTGGATCCTAAAGCTGACCAAGGTATTCTGAGACTGAGACGAACATTTATAGGAAATGAGGTGGAAAGGGAGGTTTTCTTCCTGTTTTATTGTGGGAAGAGAAGGGAGTACAAGGAACTGTGTCAGAGTAGCAGGCTATCTGTTGAGATTGTATTGGTTTAGATCTTCAAAGAGGCAGAAGCAGTTTCTGGTTGCTCTAATGTTGTTTATTACAAAAATAATCAGTTTCGAAGGCATGAGTTCAGGGTATTAAAAGTCCATGTTAAAAGCTTTCTGGCATAGAGTCCCAAGTGACAGAGGTCCTGACAGCAGCCCCTTGCATGGAGTCTTGAATGACAGAGATCCTGTCAGCAGTTCCTCTCCTCTTCATCTTTCTCTTTCTTCCTCCTTTTCATCTTCCTCTTCAGCTCCAGCTTGCTCTTCTTCTTCCAACCTTCCCATTCATCCTAATACAGGGGATTTTATTCATATATCAACCAATCAGCTAAAAACAGTTCTAAAATGTTCTTTCTGCACCTAGCAAAGCTTAATTCTAAAATATGAAAAGCAGTGTCAGTTCTTACACCTATTTAAGCATGTATTACTATCTTCTATATTTCTATGTTCACATAGGTGGCTCTATCTTATTTTATCTAAAAATGCAAACAATGTTCTACTATGTTTTTGTTATGTCTGTAACTAGTCCACAGAACTAGGCTTTAGGGCTTTTAGGGTTTTAAGGTTTTTTACTTTCTTAAAGTATATTCTTACTTACTTAAAACTGAAGCTACAATTTATACTTTTACCCGATGTCTATGTGGCTTAATATAGTTTAATTTCTCTAAAGGCTTTAATTCAATCCTTGCATTTTTTTTTCTCTCTCTGAGAAACTCAGAGAAGTTTCTATCTTATACATTCCAACACTTATCCATCAAAGAACTGAGCACAGAATTTATGGACTTAGAGCCAAATCATACTTTTTGGACTCATTCTTATCTAACCCTTTTAAAACAGTCTAATGTAGAGCTGTCAAAGGGTTGGAAAGGCCTACAGTGAAAAACTAGTGTGGTTGGGGTTTGCTGGGCTAGTGAGGGAGCCACAAGTGCTCTGCTAGTCTTTGCTGACAGAGTGGTGTCAGGATATTTCATAAGGCACAGATGCTAAAGAAGATCCTGATTGATTTAGATCTCACTGTATGTTGCCTTCAATCTTTCCACAGTAATGTGGAAAGTGACTGGGAGCTGGTTTCTCCTCTCTAAGCAACCTTAAGGTATGGTCTAATACAGCAGTTCCTAGATTAAGTCTTTTGTTCAAAAGACATGGAAGACTATGGGTCTGTTCTTAGTCTGGTCTCCCAGGAAAACGTGTCTTGACCACTCTCAAG
Organism: Regulus satrapa; assembly: GCA_013396955.1. NCBI lineage: Eukaryota > Metazoa > Chordata > Aves > Passeriformes > Regulidae > Regulus > Regulus satrapa. The sequence continues at coordinate 385,343 of VWZN01009789.1, read as the reverse complement.
ATTAAAGTACTAAATTCCTTGAGTTTTGTGAGAACAGGTGGCTGTTTAGATGGCAGAGACCCAGGAGCAATGGAAGCTCAGCAGTGCTCATGGTAGCAGAGGACTTGCCCTAGAAAGGGGACTCTAGGGAATCCAGATTGTGCAAGGGAGCCCTGGTGGCACAGTCAGAGCTGCAGGACATGTGGAGTCAGCAGTTCCTGGTGGTGCTGCTTTGTTTTTAACCCAGCCTTGTTCTCTGAAAATCTCTCAGTGGTGGGCCTCCCTTCTCTTCCTCCTGTGTGCAGAAGAGCAGTTTCAGCAGTTTTCATGCCATATCCTTGCAGAACTTCCCTTTCTTGGGGCCTTTCTGACCCCTCTGACTGCCTCCAGCGATTTTGCACCTGCACAGTGCTCACATGGCACAGGCTGGCATTGCCTTTGCCCTGGGAAAGTCCCTTTTGCAATGCAACATGGCTGCTGTGGTGCATCGAGCTTGCTTAGGCAGAGGAGGGATGTCAGAGATGAGACACACTTTAAAATCATGCCCAGTTGCTCTGTTTTCTGACAGTGGTGATTTTGCTGAGCATTCTTCTACTCAGTGCCAGGGGCTTGATGAAGTCCCAAGGTGTCGCTCTGTCCTGATGAAATATCAGTTGAATTTCAAGGCCTCAAGTGCTTGACTCGCTGTGACACACTCTGAGATGGAAAAAACCCTGATGCTGCTCTGTCAGACAGTATGATAGGTGGTTAAATGCCCTCTCCTGTTTTACAGGAGACAGGAATAAATTTATTATCATGGCTGTAGGAAACCCAACTGCTTAATGGTCACAAAGATCCCCGAGTACCTACTGTTCTCCAGAAGGACTAGGTGGTAGGGCTGATGAACATATTTGTGCTGATAAACATTATGTGCAATTTACATGCCAGCTGGATCAGCTACTTACTTGCTATTCTTTTTGCAACCATAATCTTTATCATAAATATTTTCCAGACGTACATCAGTAGCTCATATTGCTTGGCTGGCAAGTCTAAGACAAGACTGTCGTAGTAAGCCAGACAGTTTGTACAGAACAAGCTGAATCTGTACCCCAGAAAGTGGTCATTTCCTGATTCTTTTGAGTCTCTGAGCTCTTTCTCAATACCTATGGTACATCTGCAGGCAGATTATGGCAAGAATGTTATAACTCCAGAGGCATTGATGGAGGAAATGGTATTTTTCTAGCTCGCATTATACCTCTTGCTAATGAAATATTATTTTTAAAACAGCTTCAGGTTGGATGGGTGTTTGAGGACCTCAGCTCTTGATCTTGAGACTGCAGTTTGCAGCTGCCATAAAACAGGTCACTGAAATGTAGGTGACACTTCGTGTTGCACTTCTATAGAGAGGGTGAAGGATGATTCCCATGACTATGTAGCTGTGATCTGTCTAGGTAAAGAGGGTGAATAGCAAGATGGGAAAGAGATAAAGGAAAGACTGAGCTGGAAAGTGAGAAGTGCGTGGGAGGAATGGAGCTGATGTGCAGGAAAAGGAGAGGGAGCAGAGGAATGGAATGTTAAATCAACAGCAGAAGTGTAGGTTTGCATTGCAGCCCTCCAGGACGCCAAAGCCAGGGCCCTGCTGAACAGCTTATGATGAGAGCAGGAGGTGTAACGTTGTTTTTTTGGGGGGTTGGTTGTTTTTTTTAAAATGATCCTGCATTTTCTGATAGGTGATTACTTGCAGTGGTCTCTCTGCAGTGCTCCCTGTACAGCAGTTAGAGAGGAGCACCCTGAAGAGTTGTGGTGTGTGGGTCTGGAGCCATCCCTGAGTGGTTGTGTGGTGAATGAACATTTAATCTCAGCCTTACTAAGCAGTTTGTCCACTGGCTTATCCCAGGACAATAACTCCTAACTTAGCTTTACTTTTTCTTCTTCCCTTTAAACATAAAAAGGTAGAAGAGCGGATAAGTAGGAAGTATATAGAATTCCTTGTAGACTCCAGTTTGGTGGTGATTGGTTCAGATTTCATTGTGCTTCAGTATTTTATTTCTACTCTAATGCCTATCAAAGCATTCTGAGAAGTCTTTCAAAGGATAGACAGTCTGTATGAGTGCAGAAGGTGATGCTTCCTTTCACTGCCTTACTATCAATAGGATGCAAGTCCAAATGGCTCTTGGATTCTAAATTTTTGATTATAGGAGGTCCCAAATCCAAGCTCTTCAACTCCTGGTGAGGAGAATGGGGAAGATGATATAGTGCCAACTGTCTCTGTTTTGTCTTGCCACAGCTCTGTGCCCAAGTTGCAGCAGACAAGCTGTAGTCCCTGTAGACAGTGCACAGGCTGCAAAGACTTTTGTTGTTCATAGCACAGGCATCTTCTCTTCTGGCTGTAGCCCAAAGCTGCAGCTGGTGAGACAAGGCATAGGGCAGGCTGGATGATACTGATGGGTATGGTTTCTGGTATCTTAGCACATGCTGGACAGTAATGCTTTAATTTTTAATCCTTCTATTATCCAAATGGTTTATTAAAAAGAAAGGAAACTGCTTGCAACAAAATGCTGCAGCAGCAGTTTGTTTCTGATGGCTAAATTTACCCTTTTTTTAGTGTTTCTAGCCAAGCAGTGGGGCATGGAGTGACTTCTTACTTCCTAAATGGACAATCCCCAGTCACCTCTGCAGACACTGCAGAATCTTTATGGTGCCAACACTTACTAAGGATCCTGTTTTCATGTCTGCTCCATTCCTATTTTATCAAGTAACCAAAAAGCCTAAATTTTAAGCAGAGGCTGGTTGCCACCTAGCTTTTATCACCTTTGCACCATGGTAAGGTCTTTGCAAAATCCCTCTGCTCCTTTTGATGCTCAAAGAGGGGGCTATGCACTTCTGAAAAGGCTGGCAGCCCTTCAGCTACAGTACTGCCTGGTGGCATGGCTGGGAAGGGGTACTTTTAAGAGCTCTTCCATCTTTCTGGCTCAGGAGAGCTTTCCTGCTCCACGTGCAGTCAGTTGCTCAGAGGTCATCACTTACATCACGTTCACATATGTTTTACTCTGGGTGGGTAAGCAGTGACAAAAGATCTTGTCTTATTTTGGTGCCTTGAACAAGTGAATCACTCAAATCTGATGGTGTCTAGAAAGTATGATTAAATATCCATGATTAATTAAACAGCAGTGATGGCTCCTGCTCTGTGTGTCATAGACATTTATTTACTGTTTTTAAATCCTGGCCCTGTTGATAGCTGGTGTGTTAACTAAACAAGGGTTTGCCAAAGTGCATGAGAATCCATCTGAGAATTGCTGTGCTTGGGTCATTTTTTTAGATCAGAGGTGCAGTGAAGAAACAGCTTGTCCAGTTCTAAATATACTGTCCTTGACAGACGTGAAATAAGCCCACTGATTAAAATAGCTGCCTAGTTCCCAGTTCAAGATCTTACTGTATAACATCAGTGTTTGGCTGCCCTTCTGATAAACTTAGAGAAAGATTGATTTCCATTTTGTTCCTTTCAAAAGGGAAGAAGTTTAAGGATTGTCATGCATCAGGAATGCACTGGTTCTAAGAATTTCTAAGCAAGACCCACTGCATTGGGAATGGCAGCAGGAGCCAGGATTTATAGGGAGATTACTTGGTTAAACGTAGCCTGAAGGAATGAAAAGTGAGCAGCCCAAAACCTAAATTTGTTGACTATTTTGGCAGTGAAACACAGTGGCCTAATTTGTGAGCAATACCAAGCTATCTTTTTGCAAGCATTTCTGAGAGTTATTTTTTTCCTCAATTTGTGCCCTTTGGAGATAAAGCTCTTGGTGAGATGTACCATTATACTGCTGATGAAACGTGATGGTACAATCTCCCTTTTTCTCTATGCGGCCCAGTTGAATGCTTAGCGAAACATCAGCTGCCGTACCAGGGGTGGTGGTCCTTTCTTGCCTTCTGGTCTTTTTAACTGGTGGCCAGAGAGGGTGGGAAGGAGGGCTGGCTGCAGGTGTGTTAAGCCTTGAGGGCCCCTGCTGCAGAGGGGGACAGTGAGCCGTGGTTGAACAGGTATGCCACAGGTCCCTGATGAGGCTGAGCAGGTGTATTGCAAGTTCAAGACCAGACTGAGGAGATTGAAAAGCATTTTGGTCCCTTTGCTGTGTCATGCAGTGCCGCAGACGTAGTCCACTTGCCCTTCTAGGTGCCAGCCCCAGTCACCCACTCACATGGCTAGCATAGCCTGGGACAAGTGACTATGAGGCTTCAGAGGTTAGAGGTGATGACTCCCAGCCGGTGTGTGAAAAGGTTTTGGATGAAACAATGGCTTCATTTAAATATCTTAAATTTCTGCTGTTGCCTGAAGTAAAATGCCTAATTTTCTGTGTGTGTATCCACTGACATATGTGTACATGTAATCCAAGATCTCCACAAAACTGCTTTTCATTGGCAAAGCATCCCCATAGGTGCCAGTGCCTCTGAAATTTTCCATTCAACCGTCTGCACAAATTTAATACTGCATATGTCTCCAGGAGCTTTGTTTCTGCCCATGTGAAGCTGACTGTCTATAATGAAGTCATGAGTTATTTGCCTAAAATAAGAACCCAGACTTCAAAATAAGAAATCCAAAACCAAACCCACAGCTATTTTTTTCAAGTTCTAANAAAAAAAAAAATCATATTTCCTTTTTTAAATGAATCTCTCACCACTTAGTATGAACTTGCAATTCTGCAGGACACAGAGAGCTTTTTTAAGCAGATGCTAAACCTGAAGTCAGTGGAACATCTAAGCAAGTGCTTAAAGGTGAGCATGTGCTCAGGCACTTGATAATTTGGGACAGAGTATTCAGAATTTTCTCAAGTTGTACCTTGTGTTTCAAAGGAACAACCTTTGTTTTGCCCAATGGTTCATTTTTACTTTGCTATGTGCTGAGAGCTCAGGATAATCCCATTTGGAAAGAAGCAGAGAGGAGGGAAAGTTACACTTGGGAAAAGCTATTTTCAGTACCACTGTTTTCTCTAACCCCATTTTCCTAATTATGATCAGCTAATGCTGACAGACTGGTTCACAGAAATTAAACCCCTTTATACAGTACAAACAAATCAATGAGGTCTGGAGTTGGATTGTACTTGAACATAAGTAAAATTAGGTCCCTGGTGGCTTTTAATTCCTTTTTATTTAGTTACTTAATTGAACCTGTACTGTTCTTCCTCTGTAATTGATTACAACACAGAAAAGGTAATGTAACAGAAAACTTTATTTTCTTTTCAGTGATGTTTATGGTTATCATGGAAATGTTTTTACTGCTTCCTTTTGGGACATAAAAGTTCTCAATATAAGCAAAGGGAAATAAATGTTAGTTAATTGAAGGCATTTACATGGTTGGAAGATTTAAGGGGGGGGGAGGGGGTTGGGTTTTTGGTTTTTCCCTCTTCTGTCCCCCCATGGTAGATCAGCTCAGATTTTTCAGAATGAGAATTAATCTGGCATTTTATTGTCCCCTTTTTTTTTTCTCCCCAAGCTAAATCACAGAGTTTGTGGACTTGATCCAAAACCCACTGAAGCCAAATGTGAATGGTTCCATCTAATTCAGTGGCTGTGGATCATAGAAGCATATATTCAAGGCAGATTTATGTATGTATACACACACACAGGTGCCTATCTACTTCGCATCCCATTTGCTGGAACTGGGGTTAATTTCTGAGAAATACAGGGAAGGAAAAATTGGGGGATTTTCCTGGATTTAAAAACAAGCTGATGATAATTCTCAATTCAGTATTGTCCTTTAAATATCATTCTTCTTGTACTTCTGTCTGCTGTTTTAATTTGTGAAGCTTGGTTTTCTTCATTTTGCATGTGTTACTTCTCCTGCTTCTCCTATATATTTGTGTGTCTCCACTGCCTTTGGCAGGACAAAGGTCTCACGAACACAGTTCACTCAGTACCATGCACCCAGCTTCCCTTCCACTTCACCCTTCATGAAGCTGTAGGGATTTCTCAGTGAAGCACAGAGTTGGCTCAGAGTTAAAGGACTCAAGCCTGAACGTCCAAGGCAGTTGCCAACTTTCCCCACCCCTTACCTTTGTGCATACAGTTTTTTTGCCTTGGAGCAATTTTAATAAAGACTATGTAACAACATAGCGTTGGCATAGCATGAGCAACATTATTCCATCTGTTTCTACTGAAAATGTAAAAATGTGTAAGTATAACATTAAGATTCCAATTTTCAACCATTAAAAATCAGGCAACACTGACATTACAGACTGCTTTTCATAGCTATTTAGTGATTTCACTTGCCTTTGTTTTTTTGGAACTCCAGTTTAGATGCCTTTAAAACTGTCTTGTGTTCAAAGAGTTTTGAGCTCCTTGGAAACAAAGGAAACCTATCCTTGGAAACAAAGACTCCCTTAGGTATTTCAGTTTGGGCAGCCAAAATTATTGCTTTCTGTTGACAGTGCTGCAGAGGTGATATTTTAAAGAATGTTTAGAATCTCACTGTGGAGTTGAAGGAGGATGGTAAAACATTCATCTTAACTTCTATGAGAATTAACCTTAGATTAGACAGAGGGTTTGAGCATGGTGTCTTTTGCCAAACATGCGTGCTAATGCATGCTAATATTTTGCCAAACTCAGGTTGGTATAAAAAAGAACCTAAAGGGAATATTCAGTGCTTTTCTGAATTGGAACCTTAACATTTCTCTTTTATTTGATTTTTTGTGTGAATAATTATAAAGATACATCCGGCAGAGTTTTCACTAAACATCACATTTTAAACAGTGATGATAGAATATCCTGTCAGTGCGATTGTGGTTATTTGTGCCAAAAGTCTCATTTTTAAGAGTTATGCTGGTACAGTCAGGAAACAAAGTGAAGCAGCATGTGGCTTCCTGGCATTCGTACCTACTGAGAACAGCTTTCACTGTCAATGCTGCAAACTCAAAACAATGTTCAGGAGATTTCCATCGACGCAGAACAGTATTGAGCAAAGATATGATGCCGTACAAACAAGTGATCAAGGAGTGAACAAGAAAAGGTTCTTTTCTGGACCTGATTCTAGGAAACAAGGCAGAACCTGTTGGTGACATGAGGGCCAGAGGCAAACTTGGCTGCAGTGACTGTGGGGCTGGGGAGTTGAAGACCCTAAGTGGAGGGAATAGGCCAAAAAGCATCATCACAGCCCTGGATTTCAGAGCAAAAGGCACCTCTGTAGTGGCTCATCATCCCCTTCCCCCCACTTTTTCAGGCCATGGTGTGATCTAAGAAATGCTCATTAGGCCTTGACCTTGACAAAGAACACCTGGGCTTAGCTCCTCTTGAGATTATCAGAAACACTTTCTGCTTCCAGAACTTTGTGTTTTCTAACCAGCCCCAGCTTTTTTTATTTTATGAACAGCCTTGGAAACTTTTTTTTTTTTTT
>VWZN01009789.1:349110-375782 GCA_013396955.1 Regulus satrapa | reverse complement strand
CCCAACTGCTGGAACTGGTTGCTCTCAAATCTGCCTTTTTTTTTTTCTTTTCATGAGGGGTGACTCATCAAAGTCATCAAGCAGCAACCTCGTAAAAATGGCTTTTCTAGAGCCATGGAAACCACAAGATCCCATTACAAGCCGTTTCATTTTCAGTGACTAATGGAAGGTCACCAGTAATGAGACAAGAGGAAATTCTTAACTCTTTCTCAGGTTCCCTTTTTCCTCCTTAGTTAAAACAAAGTTTATTAGTAAATGAAATTCAGCTCAGATGGGTATTCTTTGTACATACTTCACCAGTGCTGGCTAGCTGACAGAACACTGCCAAATGTCTGTTCAAGTTTCTAGGTTTTCCTGCAAAAGGCATTTGCTGCTTGTAAGGTACATTTCAGCTACTTCAAAGGTCTCAAAACAGCTGCTTTGTTTTTGTTTTATTCTTTTCTTTTTCATTTCCATTTGTGATCTTATAGATCATATAAGTGAAAGTGGTAAGGAGCAAAGTATCAGGGTTTCAGGTTGGAATCAGGAGCGGATTATCAGACCTTCATGACCAGACAGTAGAGCAAGCTGATGAAGTCAGTGTAGCCAAGTTCTGCAGTTAAAATTGCAGAGCTGGGAATCTGGAAGTCTCACTCATTAATTTAATTGCAGCATATTAAGAAATGAAGAGTGTAAGAGAGCAAACAGACACAGAAACACACGTCTGAGCTTTAAAAAAAAAAAAAAAAAAAAGCTTCATGTGCTGTTGGCTCTATTATTTTGATTCAATGCAGGCCAGCTTTCAGACCTATGCAGAGATCTTGTAAAATTAATGTGAGCAGTATGCTGAAAAATAGATGTATGGGACTCATAAGCAAGAGCTGGGAACTAATCTTATGGCTGGCAGGATGGGCAGTGTAGGACTGAAGTGTAGGGCTGTGGAGCATCATAAGCACTTTAATTATCAAGTGCTTTTTAATGTCTGTTGGGGGCCTATTCAACTTAGAACCATTATACACATATGCAAGAGCTTGTGGTGTAATGAACTCTGCATTGTGCCTCATACTGAAGGAGAGCTATTCCTGGGGTCAGAGACCTACCCAGCCAATGTTTCATTAAGTGACCCTGAAGTCCACATTTCAAGCATGTGTGATATAATGCAAAGGATTGGGTGTCACATTTTTCTCCTTCATTTCCTATCTTGCATTCCCCTGTTTTCAGCTCAGTGTAGGCCTCAGGCAGGTGGATCATGGACTGGACACCAGTGGCAATGTTTACCCCATGCCTATTGATTACTGACTGAAATCAATTGCTCTACCTCAATTTACAGCAGCAAAGGATTGGTCTTGCCTGAATCTACTTGAGAAATGGCACTTCTCCATTTTCTCACCTCATCAAATCTTCAAAGACATCCCAAACTCACCCACAGCTTACCTCCATGGTAAGGGGCAAACAGACTTATGGAACCTCTAAACAGGGCAGGTAAGTGGAATGACCTTTTTTCTTTAATTTTTTTTTCTTAATTTGCCTTTGTATAGGAAATTTCTAAAAAATTGCTTATAATTGCAGGTGAAGAGCTAAGTCTTAAGGACAAATAAGCACCTGTGCAGTTCCTCCCAGCCACAGTCTGCAGGAATTTAGGTAGCTGTGTAAGCACAGCGATGATGCTTCTTCCCTACCTCAAGTTGGTATAATAGGATTTTTATTTTGAAACTTGGCCAAAAACTCTTCTGAAAGCTTTCTATATGGAAAGTATGAAGAGTAGCAAGGATTTTAAATCCAATCCCTCAACCTTATATATCCTGATGTGGGAGAACCCCATAATTCAGAATGAGACATGGGCTCCCCATTAGCCACCTGGTATTGCACTTAACCTCTGGGACACTTGGAGAAGTCCTTGCCAGAGAAGGCATGAGTTGTCCCAGGTCCAAAAACCAGAACCCCTTTCCAAACCAAGTGCTGTGCCCATCTGGGGTCACAAAACTGTGAAATCTTGTGGATGCTGTAGAAAAGCTGTGAGTCACAAATTTAATTTTCCATCACTATATGTGGGTTCCTGCTTAAGACTATATAGAAGCAAAGGCTGTGCCACCTCCAAGAACACACATGGTGAAATCAAGGGCTTCTTCTCAGATGTCTACATCTTCAAAGAAGCTGACTAAATTAAACAAGCATTGTCAGAATGTCTGAGTTCTTTGAAAAACCAGGTCAGTCGTGCTGTCGTGCTGTTTAGCATCTATGTACCTGTCACTTTGCTTTAGTTTCATCAAGGAAGGAAAGGAGATGAAAACCAAGAAGTGAGTTCAAGTGACCCTGTGTGGGATAAATGGAACACACTGACAGGCTAGAGGCAAGGGCAAGCTTCCCTGACTACAGCAATATACAGCTGATGGATGTGATGAAACACACAAATGCTTCTGTCCTATGGTTTTCTGGTGAATGAAAGGTGATGAGAAGAGAGTTATTTCAGGCTTCACTTTGTAAAGCTTTCTCATAATGCAGATGGTTTCTGCATGGTCTACAGTACCAGCAAAATAGGTGTCTCTTAGAAGCTTTAGAGAAAAGTATAAGAACATTTCAACATCGAAATCATGACTATCAAAGTCATGACTAACACCATTCTCTTCTCTATATGTTGTTATTGATCCTCTTAATGGCCCTCATTTATTGACTTCCTTTTTGCTGTACCAGGAGATCACTGACTCAAGTTGTGAGTCTAGAGGTTATTTGGCTAAAGATGAATGTAGTTATACTTTTGTTGGCTTGTTTCTGTTGTTTTACATCTTACTGACTGGGAATTTCCTACAACAAAATCATCAAAGAAAATGATTCTATCCCACACTGTGGTGGTGAGTCCTGGAGGGAAAAGTAAGCTGCCTCATTTTAGTACAGAACTGAAAGACTTGATCTGGGGATGCCCAAATATGTGCCAGGCTGCTCCAGAAGTAGAAGTCATTCAAATGCAAGAATGAAAAGGGACATCAAGTTTCTATGAAATGGAGCTTAGATGCTGCAGTCAGCTCTTTGCCTGGCTTTAGAAGTAACTGCTGACAAAATTAATGTGATGTGCTGTGCAGGGAACTGTATATCACAGTATCCATTCAAACGCACTCAGTGCAAATGCTGAGCATTTGAAGACTTAATGTTATACAACTTCTGTCAGGAGCAGAAATGAGGACACCCAGAATGTGAGTTGTATCTCTTCCTGGCACATTCATTTGGATTGGAGCACCAATAAAAGAGAAATGGTCTCCCAGTGATGGAAGATTTTGTGTTGGAACAAAGTGTGTGCAAGTATGCACATAACACATAGCAAGGCAGGGAAGGTGATCGGAAAAAAAAATGTTGATGTGAAGACTAGAAAACTAGAAAAAACAGAATTTAGAAAAATCTAGTTTCAGGCCTAGTTGTTTTACAGAAATGAAACACAGTAACCCAGGGACTATTTAAAAAACGGTTCATTCATAAAATCTTACCTTGCCCTGACCTTTTCAAACTTGCCATTAATATAAAAATGGGGAAAGTTAATTAATTAGGAGTCTCAATCCAAATTTCACCTTGGCAATTTCCGGTAGGTCATGCAGCATGACTCTAAGGACTACTGCAATATAGTATAACACAAGCCTTGAGTTAATATCTAAATCTTTGTGATATAATATCCCACAATCTGATGTACATTGCACTCAACTGCTACCTGAAGAAATGGTTTAATAGGCATTTGCTTAAGATCCTGAGACATCCTGATCCCTAAACATAAGCACTACATGAGTAAACCAAAGCTGTCCTAAGATATTTAAGAAGCCTACCCATTAAAGACTGCAGGTGTGCTCTGTCCATCTGTGCCTTGGCAGAATATAAACCTCAACATCACCTGAATCTGACGTGGTGTAAGTGCTTATTGGAAGGACTGACACATATGAGGTCATTTTGGCTTTCCATGAAAACACCTGTCATACAACATGCACAATGAACTTGGACAGAGTTTTTAAATCTTGTGTAGTGCCAAGTGGAGAACAGACACAGAGATGTGCATGAGAAAGGTATTTTTCACTCTAGATGAGACTGTTAGACAAGAAAGAGCTTTAAAATTATCCTTTACTGAGAAGGCTTTTGCTCTGAACTTAAGTGGATCCCGGAAATTAAAAAGTCCTACTCTCCCCTCCTTTTTAAAAATAATAATAATAAAAATAGTTTAACTGAAGATATTTGAGCCCTGATTTGGTACTGAGTATCAGCAGTATACTTCTGCACTGAATCCCACTGCCTCTGTTGCCGTGGACAAACTGGGAGTGTAGTTTCTCTTTATTCAGAGGAGTGTGGTTTTCTCTCCTGCTTTTGCTTGACTGGCCAACAGCTGAATTCAGAGTGAACAAATCAGCTCAGACATAAGGGCCTAAAAATATCAAAATAGAGGTAAGTATCAATGTTCACAAAAGATTTTTTTTTTTGTAAAAAGCAGCCTGTGAACATTCCCAGTGTTGCTTCTTACTGAAAGCCCTCTTTTGTAGGCTTCAGGCCGTGGAAATGCATTTGTTTCCTTGTCATTTATCAGATTTCTGAATATCCTTTTGTTATTTTCTCTCTTGTTTCCTTTTGCCTCCCCAGGACCCCTGGGCAGAGCAATCCTGCTGCTATAGGACATCTCAACCCTCACGGTGAGGAAAAGAGAAGGGCTGAGGGAAGTATCTGCTGGGAATGAAATCTGAATAATGACACACTGAGGAAGACATTGTATTGAATGGGAGGCCAGTAGGGTACCTGGTGCCCTTTTAGCACCCACCTGCAGCACTCCACTCACATCTTTGCTTTTCCTCATAGAATCTCCTGCACAGTGACCAAGATGAGAGGAGAACAGCCAGTTCTTGGTCACATTGGAACAAAGGAAAATTAGCACTGGACTTCGCTGAAAAGATGGGGAAAGCCAAAGGTACAGAGAAGTTAAGGACAGTAGAAGACATGCAGGTTCTGCCCCACAGAACAAGAGGCTCCTGAAGGTGCCAGTCCTATAATAAGAAAAGGCTCAGGACACAAAACTTCTAAAAACCTGCATGTTCACACTGAAATAGCCCAAGAGTGTGCCTCCAGTCTTCTCTGAAGTTAATGGCAGTCAAGGGCATGCAGTGCTAGGCAGGACCAAGCCAGTGCTGTGTGCATCCTGGCTGAGAAAGGCTATCATACTCTGCTTGCTACTGGGCAGGGGCTGATCTGCCCTGGGAGTCTGTGTGTGTTGTAAATACCAGTGATGGTAGCGGTGTTTGTACAGGGTCACTGAACTTGCCAAAGCCTCCAGGAATGTGCTCTGCTCAGAAGAGTGAGCAAGAGCACACATTTGCCAAGTGGTCTCAGAGATGCTTTCAAGCAGGATATCCTGGGACTTCCCTCATCTGTATATTGACATGTTTTATGTCCTGTGTGCGAGTGGAAAAGTGGTCACACTATTTAATGGTTTTTTAAAATTTTGTTTGTCTGGGCTTTGTGTGTAAGACTTAAGCTCTTAGAGCTGAGCCTGGGCTTACAGCTTCTCTGCAGTGTAGCCCCACAGGCTTGACTTAATGAGGAGCACTAAACCTAGGTTTTGTTACCAAAGCAAAAATGCCTCTTGGTGCATGTGTAAAACCACAATTTTTCCTCTGTATTCTCTTGTGCGAGCACAGCTGTGGCTGTAGACTGACAGCTGATGCAGTACCACTGGACTGCTGTCTGTGTGCAGGTGTGAAGCTGTCACTGTTGCTGTGGTATACTGACATCAGCATACCACACATACACATACCATGCTGTGGTATGCTGTGGTAACATACACACGCTGATGTCATCAGATTGCTTCTGTTTCACCATCATTCCTTTCCAGGAAAGCATGAGTGTGCTTCAGAACATACATGGGTACAAAGAGGTGTGTCTGCATGTGTGCCCTCCACTGCTCACGTGGTGCACAGCATCTTTTAAAAGGCAGGTCACACTTCAGAATTAATATTTAAAATCTTTGGTAATAAGAAGTGATTAGAAGCATTGTTTTGTATAAATGCAGCTTTATTCATCAATCTGCATTACTAGAAGTACTTACTTCCTTAAAACTCTACTTGTATTTTTGATTCTATTGTAGCAGGTACAAGAACAAACCGTCATTTTCTTGCATGGCTATTTCCAGTCCTCCAGTCTAATTTTTCTAGACTAGTTTGGTCAATTGTTTACAATACAAAGCAGGTGAACATGAGTGGATGAAGAAATAGGGATGGGAGGGAATAAGCAGGGTATCAGCATTCCCTTATCCCAGGCTCAGCCCTTGGCAGAACTTGGGAGGAGCAAGTAAAACTCCAGAAAGAATGGGTCAATGTGAATGGCAAATGCTTTCATTTTCCAACTCCAAACTGCATGCTGTGTTGTTATTTTTAAGACCTTGGAAGAGATAAATTGGGTCCAAAAAATTCAAAACCACACAATATACTGATCTTTTGTTGGAGCCTTTAGAAGTAGCCCATGTGCCACATAAATTGAAACAAATTAATTTTAGAGCTAGTCTGTCTGCTTTGAGCTTCCTGACTTGAGAAGTGAAGGATTTTAAGATGTCTTACTTGTTGGAGTGCTCTGAGACCTCATTTAGTAATGCTTTTAATAAGGTTTTGATCTTCAAGTGAAAAGCTCAGTAGAAGGACAAGTGACTGCAAATAGTAAAACACAATAATCTCTCATTTTAGTATTCAGTTATTTTATATAAATGATCATAACAGCCAGTTCGTTCTGCCTTGTCTCTAAGGGTATTTAATTTCAGAGGAGAGAAGGCTGCAGCCTGACAATAAATGTAGGGTCTGTTTACCATTTGGTTTCTTCACAGAGATTGGATGTGGCAGCATCTTATTGTCATGGCTGTTGCTTGAGCCAGCAAGGAGGTTAAATATTTCATCATGATGATTTTGATACTTGCAATGATCCCCTGTGGATTCTTAATTAAAGAATCACAAACCAAAACAAACCTCCCCCAAACAATTGTGTGTGTCTAAATAACTTACATATGTTTCTTGTTCCAAATTATGTAAGGGTTTCTTTTCAATATAACTCTTGGAATGGCAGAAACAATGCTGGTAACACTGCTGGTGTCGTTAGCCTAGAATGTTTTCAATGACACCAAGTTTGTTGGGACAGACTGTGAATTACTTGTCAATTCTTGAGAAGTCAAAGCTTAATTGATGATCAAATGTTTAAAGGATTACTTATATTAGCAATGGGTTTTGATATCACTTCCTTCTTGTGACCATTAGGCAGGAAGACAAAGAATTGGTAGCGGTGTATCTCTGCTCAGCAGCCCTTTTTTGGAAGTCAGCTTAGGCTTCTATTCTGGACTGAAATTCTCAAATTTTTCTTTTTTTTTTTTTTTTTTCTTTCATTTTGGTAGGAATAACTGAAAATAACTTTAGGCCAATCTGAAATAGATTCCTCCCTCCCCCTTTCTGTTTTTCCTGGCCAGTTATTGAGTCAACCAATCAGTTATTGTGCTCTTCTCTCTATTAGGTTCCATATAAATCCATAGCTCCTACCAGATTGTTCTCCATCCCTCTACCTCCTTTCAGTAGTCATGGACAAATGATTATTTAATCCAATTTTTTGGTGGATGTTTCTGCAAAAAAAATCAGATTTTTACCTGTGAAACCATAGAATATGAGAAAGTAAACCAAAACAGAAAATTTTACTGAGTTCATTTCCAAACATATTGTATTTTTACAGATGAATATATTCTTCTTTCCTGTTTTTGTGGAGATCATCAGCCCATCAATACTGTTCTTCTCCTGACTTGCATATGTCTCTCTTGACGATGTGGTGTGCAAACCTATTAACCAGTACTGTTAGTCCAACAGACAGGTCACCATTGGGTCAGGGAAAAGAGGGAGGAGGAAGAGAGTTTTACTGGGGGAAGAGACACCAGCATTCTCCAGGAGCTCACCAGTGGAGTTTTCCACTCCATCAGCACACTGAGGTCAGAACTTTCCTTCTGCAGCTGTGGGTGAAAAAAAAAAAAGATACTAGTTAATCCAGGGTAAGTGCTATCAAATTCCCTTAGCACGGAGTTATGTATTGAGGATAGATGTTCCCAGGACAGCAGACCAAACAGATAATTTATCTATAGTGGTACGGCAGTTCAAAGGCTCTTCAGGCTCCTTGTTCAGGACCTTTTGCTTACCCTAAAAGCAGTATGTGAAACCTGCTTGTTCCAGGCTGGCAAAGGGGCCTGACCTATGGCCTCTGTAACCTTCCACTGCTGTGCTCAGCTTCTCAGCAGATTCCCAGAAGTAGCTGTCTGAAGGGGTGCACCAGAGCAGGTCAATGCTTCATGGCCAGCAGGTCTTTCTCCAGAGCAAATTCCTTTCTCCTTTTCCAGGCTAGATGTTTCCCTGAGCTCATTTCTTTACCTATACTGTCATTGCCTGGACTTTTTCTTCAAGTTGATCTCATCAGTTAATGATCATACCAAGTTGGAAAACCCAAGTGCTACAATTCATTACTATTTCTTCTGTTTTCTCCCTGACATTCTCTCCAAGTCCAGATCACAGGATCTCTCTGTGTAGCCACATCTCATTCTGTAGCTTATTGTCTTGCATCCAAACAACTGGTCCCTGTTTTCAGCTCAGTTGCTGCCTGTTTAACTCCTGTGTTGCTGGAAATATATCATGGAACCAGGGAGAATTCCTGGTAATTCCTTCATACCATCATTTCGTAACTGGCTTTATGGGTGTTTGGAAAAGGCATTGAATACACGTCTGGTCCATTTCTGCTCTGTGTGTGAGCGTGTAGCAGTGTTATCTTCTGGTAAGTAAAATATCTCTTCTTCTTTCCTACTTAGCTGTCAGTTGGATAAACCCCCCACCCCCTGGGGTCTTTTGTATTTTCCCACCAGAAAATCAGAAAAAATGGGAACATGCCAAACATGGGTGAGTTTTGGGGATGTGAAATTGTGCTACAAACTTCTATGGAGCTTGTGTGAACTAATAAAGGAGAATTTTGCTTTTTCCACACACCAAGTTATCCATACTTAAGGTAACTTTTTACACAGGTTTTTACTCTTCAGATGTAAACATCGTGTCAGACAAATACCAGGTCATTGCTCCAGAGCATGGAGTTTGGAGTTGCTTGTGCAAGAATCTTGTAAGCATGAAATCACAAACAACAGCTTCTGCTTTGGGAACAGTCCAACCATTTTGCTGAGGAAAAAAAAAAACAAAAAAAAAAAACCAATTTAGGCAAAGCCATGAGTGTTAATTCCAACCAAGTGGTTATAGTCTGGCAAAAAAAAAAACAAACCCAAAAATATGGGAGCAGAATGCTCTTCATACCGGGCTTGACCAAATGAAAGAAATTGGTTATTCTGGAGTGTCTGAAAATATCCAACAGTAAGAGTCTGCTAAGGATCGGAGGGCAACTACTTTGTGGTAGTTTTGCTTCCTAAAGGACAGATCCATTTCCAACTGTGATGACTTCAAGTAAACTGCTCTTGTGCTATCCAATGTAATACTTTTAGTGGGCGCAAGGCAGTCTGTGCAGCTGCCCAAATTTTCTTGCCTGTATTGTGGCTGGCACTGGTGACATTCCATAAAGGGGGAAGACCCAGTGGAGCATGGCATGGCATTGCTTGTTTTCCTCACCTCTTCATTTGCTAGGCTGATAAATGTGGTAGACAAGATGCACGCAACAATTAAGGCTTGCAGCTGGAGCAGCTTAGCAACAGAATTTCTCTGCAACCATGAGGACTCAAATCAGCCATGAAATCCCAAGGCAGCCTCTGTGTTGGTCTCTGAGGCAGCACAGGCCCTCTTGGGGGAGTGCTCCTCTCTGGTACTGCTGCATCCTGAGTTGATCCCTCTCCAAATGCAAGTTTACCTGCACTGCTCTTGGCTGTCAGGCCCCCAGCCAACAGCTGTGGATCTTGCACCTGCAAGGACATGTCTCAGGATACTCTTGATGTGTCCAACAGCCTGCACTTCTTCTGACATATGTTTTCTTCCACATCAGACATTTCCTTTTTTTTGGCCATCACATTTCTTGCTTCTCTCCAATCTATTGAAATTCTCCATTTCACTTTCCCCTCTTTCTTCTTCTCCATACCCAAATGCTGCTTACACTGTTTTTGTTGTCCTACAGAGAAAGAAAACGCAGGACAAAAGGGCTATTAAACTATGAGGTTTGCTGTCAAAATTGTTAACCAAGCTGTGAACTTGCCGGACTTCAGAAGATAATGAAACACTTTGAATATGATGCTTGGATAGCTTGGGGGAGAACAGTCGCTTTATGGAGGCTTTTGACTTTATTTCAGGTAGTTTTTTACTTGGATCTCAGCTGTCACTTTTCCATTCCCAGCAATTCCTACTTCTGACTTAATCCTCAAACTTTCCTGTTTCATTCATGCTGTTTGCTTGCTGAGTTGCTTTGGCTGGGGACAGGACCTGTTTGTATTAACACCATTTGGATGAGTTTCATTTTTTCCAGAACATATGCCAGTTGTGACAGAATTCTCTAAACCCCTGAGTTAAAAATCAAAAGCCCTTCAAAGTTAATAAACACAGTGGCCTTATCCCACCCCCAGACCCTTCTGCACACATTGCACTTCTATGAAACAATCTCTTGTAAGCCCAGCCATTAAGCCTGCCCATATTTCTCTTCCACAAACTTCACTTGTGGCCTTTTTCCATGCTCAGGGGCACAGCACAGCAAGCTCTCAAGACCCTCTCCAGCAGAACACTCCTGTCCTGTCCTGTTGAATCTGCTTACACCTGTGTGAGTGGCACCTGCTCAGAACTTGAGACTTCTGCTTTAATGAAAATTTTGAGGTGGTTTCTGGTGGGGAGAAAAAGCTCAATATGGCTGGTCCTTTTGGCTCAGTGACCTTTTTATCCCCTAAATGCAGTCTTGAACCTCAAGCACCTCCAACATTTAGGAGAGTGCTAGAAGCCGCAAGAAAATGCAGCGTGAGCTCTGAAAAACAACTAAAATAGATCAGACTGTTCTTAAAAGATTGACCAAAACATCCTGGTGAGCCATGAAAGCACTAATGAGTCACACCCCAGGATGGGCTAAATAGTAATAGAAAAAAGCTGCTTCTTCCAATTCCCTGCTGGGACCAAGAAGTTGATTCTTCATTACTGACTTGTTTCTTTTCTCTCTTCAGTGAGTTACTAGCTTTATGATTATGATTAAATCATTCCTTTGGGAAATTATTCCTCATGGGGAAAGAGTTATGGAAAGGAAAAGAAATTTCCTCTGCCTTCCCCATTCATCAAACCAATGAGAATAGCATTCAGAAAATTCTGATATCATGAGACAGCCTAGCCTTTACTTCCAGTTTTGTTTGTCTGATTATTCCGACAATGGATTGAGTGGTATCCTTGAGCATTAGCAAAAAGAAAGTTGTTTTACTATTAAAAACAGCTTACATTTCATAGTAACCTCTCGTCTTTGGCAAAAAGGGTTCTGCCACAACTTTTTCTGAAGGCAGCCTTGTATTGTTTATGGTAAACAGTTTACCAGAACAGCTCTGTTTAAATGAAATTCTAGTAAAAATCTCCAGCTTATGTGACCTGAATTCAGTGCTGGCTATGCCTTATCCAGGCATATGAATGCATATGCAAAGGATTGTGATTTTGGAGCAAAATGTGTCAAAAGATGAGGTCAAGACCAAGTTCTGGCATCCACAGTAATGGTCTTCTACATTTCAGTAAGTGCTGAGAGGAACTGGTTCATTCCTAACACTGTTGTGACTGTGTTTGCAGTGGTGTATATATATCTGGAGGGCAGAGTTAAAGCTGGAAGTGTGACTACTTTTACCAAAGAGCATTAAGAAAAAAACCCATACAACAACCCTAACCCTGCTGGAACTGGAGTTCCTTGGTAGGTAGGAATGTATTTGTGACTTTTGTTGATATATTCAGCAATTAGTACCTGCAAGGTAAATTAGATACCTTCCTCCATCATCCAGTGCTATGGGAAGCTGTTTTGCTGATCCAGTGCAGAGAATGGAAACTTGGCTAACTTCAGGTCCAAGGGACCAGCCCAAGAGTCAGATTAGTGATCCTGCAACTTGGATGCTTTCGTATGGTATTAGGGAAGATGAATGATGGCTATGTTTGGGCAAATTGTTTCCATAATTTAAGAGAAAAAATCAGCTTATTGCGATCCGGACTTTGTCATAAGCAATTTGAAAGTTTACTGTGGTTTCAGCTGAAAAGCATTTGGAATCAAGAAAATGCATGTTTATGCACATTGGATTTTGGTGAGCATCTGCTTGAAAAACCAGTAAGTCGTGGTCACCCTGGCCCCATGGGGTCACCTAATGAAACAGTTCACAATTTATTGGTAAGTTTGGGGCAAATTCAGTAATTCTTTTCTAGATCATTATTTAAATAAACCAACAAAAAACCAACAAATTACAATATAATTACATGCACAGCAATAGTTCAGTCTAAGAGACTTCTTGAATTCCATTAGGAGACATATCATATCTAAATGCTGCCAATGTTAACTAAAACTTCAGATGCCTGAGCCAACTGGAGAGACACAATTTTTCCTTCCTTCCTCCTTCTATTTTTCACTCTTTTCCTCATCACTGCAACTAAAAATAATGTGCCCTGCTTGCCTCATTTGCTAACTAAAACATGTATACCTGCTTGTTAAACTGTAATTTTAGCTTCACTTTGATTGATAGCTTGAGTAGGAAAGGTTTGAATTTTTTGTCTTGTACAGACACATTCAAGTTGCATGGCAAGGCTGTTAAATGCTTTGCTTTTGTAGTCATCATGCAGACTGGAGCTTCCCCAGCGACTGGAAAAAGCTTAAATTAATTTAATGAATTTGGAGTTCATTCTCTTTTTTCCTAGTGTTTTAGTTAGGGCTTTAATAAAGCTGTGGCTGTTTTGGAATGGGGAGTGCATACCTTCTGAGTGAAGTGTAGCCAGAGCTGCAGCTGCAGCTTTCTTCCTATATGTGCTGCTCAATAGGCTTGTGGGAACTGATGGAGCAGACTGCTGGGACTGCCAGGTGGGGAACAGCTCTGCTGTTGTTACTGGCTTGGGCCCATTTTAATACCTCGTAGCTGAATGGAGGAGAGATGTTGAAGAGGTGTTACTAGAAAAGCGTTACTTTAAAATGGGAGCCCTAAAACCCAATGATTATGTTAATGTTTGTTCTAATTGTACACACTGGAGCATCACATTAATACCCACGGAGGGAGACGCTTTCTATTTTAAATGGCTTCCTGCCCACTTGTAGCCAGTGGGTCAAGTGCTTTGCCTGTCTGCCAGTCCATAAAGGGTCTGGATACTTTTCCAACCACATGCACCTACTGTCTGCTGTGGGCTGGTGTACCTGGCATGGAAAGGACTTTTGTGACTTCTAATGAAGTACTAATAGTGCTGTGACAGATGGTGTTTCTTCTTTGATAGAAGTGGCAGGAACTGATTTTTTGAACTAGAGTTGCCTTGAGCTCAGCCTGGATAGGTGTGGCAAACTGCTTAGATTCCTTTCTAAGAAGACTAAGAAACAGCAGAGTGAGAAAGGGATAAAAGGCCATAGCCAACTGGTCCAGACTGAGTCTGAAGGCAGTATTCACTTACTGCTGTTTCTGAATGATTTTTGCAGAGCAGCACTGGCAGGACAAAAGTGGCTTTACTGGATCAGGGTAATGCCCTGCAGGTGACGGTGGCTAGTTCTGAATGCTTAAAGAAGATGCATCTACAGACATCCTTTCAGCAAAGGCTCATACCTCAGCGTCCAGACCTTCAGGGCCCAGCAAACAATGGATCTGCCATCCTTCCATTCATTTCATCAGTTTCATTTCAGGAACACAGTGCAAACTTCTCACCACCACAACATTTTGTAGGCAATGAGGAGGACTAGAGCTAATCCCATTCCATTAGTCAGATACAGGAATGAGTTGAATATTTTTTATAGTTGATTGTATGAAAAATTTTCTTCGGCTTTTTTTTAGACTTGCAGACAAAAACTGTTACCAGACACTCTGTGTGTATTTTACCAGAGGGATGTTCTTTTAAAAATCAGCTTCTCCATTAGAAGCAAACTTCTACCCAGTCCTGCTGATGAGAAATATCAATCCTCCTGAGACAAAATTAGCTAGGAGATTGTAACCTCCTTGCTAACCTTGTTAGCAATGTGGGTAGTAATATCTTCAGTTCTTAAAACCAGATTCGGAACAGAATATCTGTCCAAGCTTCATCCTAATGAAAATTAGTTTTTAAAGAGAAAAAAGATCTGAATGACTCTCACTGAGCTGATACAGTTGAACAAGAGGGAGCATCTCTCTGTTAGAAAAACATATTTGTTGCATCATTTTTTGTATTTGGTTGGGCTTTGTCCTTTTTGGGTACTTTTTTTATATGCCTTTCACTAAATTTTGGTCCTCTCCAGCTGAAAAGCTGATTTCTCCTGGAGTGTGTCTTTAAATGCAACAATCATGCAAGTAAAGAAATCCTGGTTATAAGTGGGTGAAATCACAAGTCAGTTCATTTCCCTGCCCCCACTTCTTTGTAATCAGAAGATAAAGTCACTCCAGAAAATGCAGAGGAGGCTCTGCTATCCATGGCACGTCGTGCCTACAGTTAGCACACATTTTAAATCACAGTTCTAGAGTTTATTTATACAGCTAAATGTCATATGTTTAAAAATAATGAGTTTATTCAGAAAGAAAAATTTTCCTCAGAGTGATTAATTAATGGAGGGAGACTCATTCCCAGAGTAACAGCCAGCTAGAATTATTCCAGGCCTTCTCTTGAAGTCAATTACCTGTTGGAAAATCTGTTCAGTCAACCAAGTCAGTCCAAGTTCAACAGCTTGAAATAATGAATGGTATATAGAAAGAAACAGTAGATTTTTCCTAATTGCTTGTGCATCTCACTGTAACATGTCAGTCACATTCAAGGAAAACAAACTGGTTTGGGAGTTTAAAGATAAAAATTATAGTTTTAGACAAACGGTGGCTTAGATGTTTTTTCATAATGAAACAGTTTGGTTTTTCCTAATGTGTATAAGCCTTGCTTGAAAAAACAAGTGACAGTGATGTTCTTCAAAAATGTAGGACTTAACACTCAGTATCATATTTGTTGACTCTTCAGCATCTTGCCTCAGATTGAATTTAATTGAAATGGTTGTGCCATGGAGCACTATCACAACATTGCAGCTGCTGCTGCTCTTCAGAATCCTTACCTCAGCTTGCACACAGCTACAAAGCATCAGGCTCACCTGGATGCTCTCCCAAGAAAGCTTCCTTATTGCTTTTTTCCTGATCTTTCAGCTAATACATTTGTCTGGACCCCAAATGAGCAGGATCAAATGAACTACAGCTACAGTGGACTGCTTTGCTGGATGGTGACTACAGCTCAATATCCCTTCCAATTTAGGTTTGGTCTTTGGCCCCAGCTCTCAGAGTTTCATAATGGAGTAATGGAGATATAAAAACATATTTAACAGTGAAATTTGGCGGTGTGACAGCCAAGAAATTATTTTCCCTATTCATTTTACATGCATTAACACAGTCAGTGTTAAGATATTTTAAGAATCAGAGGATGGGGGAATAAGCATTTAAAAAGCTTCATGTCTCATGTTGATGTTCATGGGGAGATGGCATTTGTCTTTTGTTCATAAAAAGATCTGAGATCTAATAATTTCAAAATATTAATGGCTTACTACATAAGCAGCAAATTAATATATTGACTAAAGCTGGGACTGATCTTTTCCAGTGGATTCCTACCATGTCTAGCAAGAAGAAGAAATTGAATTGAAAGAATTTCTGCAGTTGACAGGCCAGATGAGCTCTGGTGGACGTGCTCTTGTCTCTGAAGTAAGTAAAATGCATTTGTAAAGCTTTCTAAGTACAAACTTACACACTGAACTCTTCTTATTCTTAGGGTCTGGGGCTTGTTTTGGTGTTTTTTTGGTTGGTTTTTTTGGGGGGGGGGAGGGGTTGTTTGGATTTGTTTGGAGTTTTTGGTTTATTTGTTTATGTAAGTACTGAATTTCTGACAAAAGCTAGCAAGAGTTCACTCAGGAAATTCAAAGCTATCCTTAACCATGGGTTATCAGCTCATTGTCATGGGTTGTCCTACTTAAAAAAGCAAAATCTATGTCAGGCACAGAGTAGCTTAAAATTGTTTGGAAGGAAGTACTTTTGGTTGTACCATCAGGTAATTTGAAAGATGTTTTCAATATTAATTTGGGGGCAGAGGCAAATAGGCTGGTTATGTTTTCTAGTTTTCCTTTGGAGGAGAGAAGTCCATAGTGCTCTTGCACCCAGTTGATATCTCTTTACTTGAGATCATATGTGTGTCCAGGGAAAATGAGGTGAAAAGACACCAAAGAAGAGACAGCAGCTGAGAAGCAGTATTTGGTTTGGAAAAGCATCAGGTGGGAGCCAGTGGGGCCTGGGATGGTGGTGGACCAATACAGGGAAGAGGCAGATGCTGTGGGAGGTTTATATATGGTTTATATATATATATATCTTCAGAGGACTAAAGTTCTCACTAGTGCTAGGGAATGTACAGAATACTTCTTTTCTGTTCTGTGAAAATAATCCTACTCCATGCTTTTCCTAAGATAAAAATCAATCCCTGTATGACAAAGAAGTTTGTTTTGAGATATTTTTAACTTCTGGCAAAAAAAACCACAAAACCCCACCCCAAAAAAAACTGGTGGCATTTTTTGTTTTCTGTCTGTGCCTGTAAAATTAGAAGAACCCTACTGATTCACACAGCCATGATGCACAGCAGTATTTGCATTCTGCGGAGGGTGAAACACAGTCACACATTCAATGGAAAATATATTTAATGAATCCACTTATATTAATTTGCCACCAATAGAGATTCTTCATAACAAAATGGATCATTGCTTGCATGAAGGCAATGACTAAACCAGGCAAAATGCATGTCGTATCCAGTAAGCATCAAGAGAGAAATTGTTGTGCAGATCTCTGTGATTTATGGTGCTCTGTTCTATTGTCTCCTAGGCTTATACTTGATAAGAAATGAAAATTCCAAGAGATGGCAAAGACCTTCTGTTTCAGCTACCCAGTTTTTTGATGTTGTTCGAAAGATGATTCCTCAGGCAGATATTAATTAATTTTCAGTCATATCATTCCTAAAATACGCAAGAAATATTTAGCAAAGACCATCAATGAAAAGAAAAAGGACTACAGAACACAATTGAATATGCAACTAATTATTTTTAACTGCTTTTCCAAAAGGACTGTGCTTTTAATAATAGTCTGCTTTTGTGGAGCATCTCTCAGATGCAGACTTCAAAATGTGGTAGGAAAATTGTCTCAACAAGTCTATGGCTAGGTAAGTACTATTAATCCCTTTTTAAATACAGAGAAAGCTGAACATCAGAGAGCCAAGAATATTGCTTTCCAGCTTTGGTGTTGCAAAAGGACTGTGAGAGCAGAGAGTATTGTGTTGAATTCCACCCACTAGGTCAAACTTTAGCCTTTTGCCTTTCCAGTAGAGGAGTCTGTTACAACTCCATCTTTTCAAGTCACAGGTTATGAGGCAGAGATGGGTTGCTCATTTCTGACACATACAACATGTATCTGAAGTTAACTGAAAGCTTCTAAGTTAAAGATTTCATAAATATGTCAGAATGGATTTAGTCCCTCCTAAAACTCCTCAGCTTGAGTCTTTATAACCCACCACCATGTTGCTTCTGTTCACAGTGTGGGTCAACCCCACAAGAATGTATGGCCCTACTACTGTTAGTAGAGTTTTTTACATATCACAGGCAACGAACCTGGATTACTGAAGGCATCTAACCAGTAACCTTACTTCATGAGGTTCCTCCAATAGATACTCAAAAAAGGCCAAAGATTAACCAGAAAGTTAAGTTCATGGTAAAAAGAGAAACCTAAAAACACAGCAGTCCGTGAAAGCTAAAAGTCTAAAAGCAATATTCAGTCCTCAAAATAAGTGTTTTTTCTATATGGAAGTGGATATATTTTGAGGTAAACTTGCTTAGTGGGATGGAGATATACTTTGATTAACACTTCTTTAATCCTCTCTTGCTGAAAAATGAAAAAAAACCTGGTTGTTCTGGACACCTTAGGCTCCAGTTAGGATGCACACAGATGGATTTACCCTGAAGTGGGATGTCTGCTGCAAGGGCTATCTACAGCTTCAAGTTGCATTGTGTAGAAATCCAGCCAGAGGGCAGAGCCTCTTCCCCCTCTTCTGTCCCACAGGGATGTTGGTGCTCTCTTAATGCCTATCAGGATAAAACCAGCCTGTTTTTCACAGTATTTATGAGAGTTTCCATGTGGCCTCAGAGCTGCAGACTTACTCACCAGCAGCAGCAGCCATTGATAAGAGGAGCCTGGAGGCTGCCCTGGCATGGAGAGGGTTGAGCCTTTCTGTTTGGCAGAAGCACCTGTGAAACAAGAGCTCACGGAGGTGCTGCCACTGCACTGTCAAAGGGCAGGAGCTGGGAGCTGCACAGTGCAAGGCACTGGATCATGCTGTTGTTTCCAGGTTGGTGCTCCCTCCAGGGTGCTGCCAGGTGCCCTAAAGCACGCAGAGCTGGTGGGAAGCACCCCTGGCCTTTGCAACAAGTGTATTGCAATGGCAATATTTATTCTCACCTGAGCAGAAGACAGTGCTTTCTCAGGCTTGTCTGGAGCCATGGAAAAAAATTCCTATAGGACATGAGCCCTTTCTTGGGCTAATATGCATTGTATGCATTGTATGCAAAGATTTGCCTTTGCCCTGCACATGCTGACACAAGCCACACCACACATCAGGGTTATTAATGTAATAATTGTTCCACATACAGCCAGCCCAGGGATAAGGTTCTTACTTTACTGTGGCATGCTACCCATTACCATGCGTGGTTTGGGCAAGCTGTGAGGATGTAATCTGCTAACAGATGACATGTCATTGAAAGCACAGGGTAAGCTATGTGACAAGGAAAGAGGCTGGAGATGTCACTCCTTCTTTCAGCAGCCTGTGAGACCCAGTCTTAGGGCTGGCAGAAAAGGGGAAAATTGCAGCATGTTTTATAAAAGGCTTATGCTTCAGAGTTCAAAGCTTTTTAAAAAGTCAAGTATTGCAGGTGACAACAGTGCAGTTTTCTGAAGAAATCTGATTTTGGAAATAGGCCTCTTGAGAATATTTGAAAACCCCACTGTTTGACTTTTTGGTGTACTTTTGGACACCCACAATCTCCCACTGAGAAGTTTTTTGAAGTTTACATAGCCCAGAGGAGCTGCATGCAGAGGAGAATGCAAACTTTGCTATAGGAGAGCTCACACTGGGGGGGGTACATTCTTCCTCTGGCTGATGGAGTGGATGGTGGGACCTTCTAATCCTGGCCCATGAGGATGTGTGAGCTTTAGCATGCCCTGTCTGAAAGAAAAAGTGGGATGAAAGCATCCATTAAAAACCTAAACATTCATAAAGATACAGAGGGTAGTAAAAACATTGCCTGGTACAGGGATAGACAAAGGGGAAAAGAGCGTCCTGTGTATTTTGTGCATCCAAAATTTTTGAGGTAAAACTAAAAAAATAAAAATGAAAAAGTGGAAATAGTCCCCAGAGTTGCCAAGAGAAATAAACAAGATATCTGTTCATGTATTCTGGGGACTGGTCTCCCCACTTTGACACTAATACCGCAGTCCATGTGCAGCTGTGGGAAAGAAAGAATTGAAAAGGGCAAGAAACACCTTCAACAATTATGCTGCAGTGAGGGGTAAAATGAAGGAAAAAGAAAAAAACCCTTCTTTCCTTTTTTTTTTTTTTTTGGTGGGGGGGGGTTTTTTGGGGGTTTTCTTGGGGGGGTGGGGATTTTTTTGTTTGGTTTTTTTTTGGGTTTTGGTTTTTTTCATTCCTCATTTAACATACACAAATGAAAAGTTGTGAATAGTTACTCTCTGGAGTCAGGTTTTACTTTCATGATAGTAAGTAGATCTTAGTCCTTCAACAGAACTGGTTATACTGATAATTATTATCTCCCCCCATATTTCACTCTTCATCTGAACAGAAGAATGCAGTGTGGGCAACAGGACATGGTGGTTTTGAGTGTTTGTTTCCCACTATTGGATGCCTGAAAAAGGAAGCTCAACATGTTGCAAGTTAGTGGGAGAAGTTGTGTTGTCTTCAGGGCTCACTGAAGGAGCTCTTAAGGAGGCAAAGAAAGGGGAAGTTGATTTAGAGATTGTCTCTTTCATGACTTCTTTAGATCTCTCTAACCCTTTTTGGGAGCTGTGTAGCTCCATCCAAAGTATGGTAATACAAAAGCACTAAAAATACAAAGGTGAACCATGAGCTCATTAATCCTGCCAGGAGAAAATAAAAGAATTAGCAAAGTCTGTAATGGGCAGAGACAGCTAAACCTAATGCCACTTCTGTGAAGACAAATGTGCTGCAAACACCAAGAGCCTACAATATTATGACCTTTAAAAACCATATGTTTCATAAATAGAAAAATGAACTGAGGAAGCTGTTGGTGAAGCTGTCAAGAAGCTGGACTGTTCATTTATACAGTAACATCACAGAGGGTTTGAGCCAGGAGGCAGAGCTGACAGGGCCTCCAAGATTTCCTTTTCATACAAACCTGCACCAAAGCTGGTTAGACATGGGGAATGCCTACTGTAGGACACGATTTTTTGGTGCTTGTCAAAATTTTTTTTACTTTATTACAATTGCCTTCGATGTCAGCCCCGACCATCAGCAGTGGGTCCAGTCACAGCATTGATATTTGCCACTGCAAGTTATGGAACTGTGTGGAAAAGTCCAACTAGGGAAACAGAGCTGTGCTGGTAGAAAATGGGCAGAAGGAGGGGAGAGCAGACCATCAGCCTTTGAGATGGAGAGAGCTGTTTTAAGAAGCACATCTCACCAAAGTTGGGGCAAGAGAAATGAGACAAAGCGCAGGTGGCGGGTTCAGGGCAAGTGGGAAATGAGCAGTGTGGCTCTGTGCAGTACTGAGTGTGTGGATTCACCATGCCTGCCTGCAGGGCCCAGGGCTTTTCATGCAGGAACAGGGAGGGATCAGGAACACAGCGGCTGCAATGCTGCTCTGACAAGCTACGATAAATGCCAGCTTTGTTAGTGTGTGTGGCAAGTTACCAGGAGCTCAGCGAATTCCTGTGCTTGCAGAGCCTTGCACTGGGAAGAAAATATGAGCTGTGAAGTAATAATGATAATAACAGGATTCACTGAGGCAGATGTAATCCACATTTCTTCAGCTGATCCTGGCTTGCAGCACCAACTCTGCTTGACAAAATTGTATTCACAGGGATCTTTTCAGAAGTTGGTTTTAGAAGCTGAGCTGTGGTGTGGCTCAGGCTAGTCTAGGGCTGAAATACAGAATTTTTTTTCTTAGAACTCATATTTAGAGAGTATTTAAGCGAGACAACTACCTTGAAATATTGTCCACAAGAATTAGTAGCTCGAGGAGAGTTTTCCTACTAATTTTTAACACTGCAGAGTTCATTTTTGCTTTTAGCTTACCATCAAAAAGCCTTGATAATGTTGAGCTTCATGCAAATATATATTTGTAGCAAGCCCATAGGAGAGCCTGAGAATAGCAAATATTGACCCTCTTCTGTGTCAACAGAAAAGGAAGTGCAAAACTGCCCATGGGTATATCAAATTTCATTTTAAAAAAATCAACATTTGCTGTATTCTTTCTGCTTTCAGTGTGACTTGATATGTTGATGCTAAGAGGCTGAAATCTCTCCTGCTGCAGTTTGCCTCTGTGTGAGACACTGGTAGCAAGTCATATTCTCTGGGATGCACAGGATCCTGACAGGCACCACACACATTTCTTCATCCACAATGCTGTCTCTCAGGCTATCTCCTGCAACACAGTTGAGACACCTTCCTGTACCCTTTGGATGCCCTGGAAAACACCCTGCAGGGCTTGGGCACTTCTGAAGGTGAGCTTTCACGTCTAGAGTTTTCAGGTCCACTACACTTCACTATCCTTTTTGGACAAGAAATGTCTGCTATCTGTGGTGAAAATCACTGTTATTTTAGTTAGACTAAAGCAAAACCTAAGCAGAAGTAGTTATTTACAGCATGCACAGTAGAAAATCAGTCACAGTTATTTGCATGAGTCCTAAATGGAAAAAACCAGCACACATGCTTGGACCTTTGAGAATTCATCTTGTTGTGCCACCTGGCTGGTGCTCTCCTGACTCATCCCTTGCTGGGGGCTTTGCCTTCCTTCCTTAACTGTGACCACAGGTCACCAACAATTTGTCCTGGCATTAACTGTCATCACAAAGAATAATCCTACCCATTTTCTGTGCCTACCCACAGAGTCCTACCCTTCCACCTCCTCTTCCCTGGTGGCCCCGGACATGCTGTGGGGTCATGTGCTCAGGGGGCTAGACCACCTATCCATGTTGATACTTACCTTTATTTTTTGTTATTGTGAGTTTATCTTTCCCTGGGTCACTTCTTTCACCCTGTGGACTGTGAAGCTGCAGGAATACTTGTGGCAATACCAGCAAAGGGCCAGGTGAAGGGTAGGAATGAGAGATGTCTACTGGGCTGGGCTGGGGTGGTTTGGAAAGGTCTCTATGAAATTGTGGCCTCATTGTGTTTCTGCCTGAAGCACCTCCATGTTTGAAGCCAAATATTTGGTGTCAATCTATCAGCAGAGATATTTGATGCAGTTGTCTAAATGAATTAGGTGTGTGTAATCCCTGACTGGCTCTTGATGGAGAAAAGACATGACGGTGATTAGCCACTTCGGGTCAGCTTTCATTTGGAGAAAGATGGATATGATGTGATAGTTGGAAATTTCAGAGGTGTGGGAGCCATCCGCCAGGCAGGGCTCAAACTAAATATGAGGCTTGAAGTCTCTGCCTAACCTCAGAGACCTTCCCCTCCAAATAAATCTGAAGCCCATTGGGAGCTGCCAAACATAAAAGTGGTTTGTGGTTATACTCCGGTCTGCTGGGCAGTAGATGTACAAACATGGGCATCAAATCCCTGCAAGATACAAGTTACACTTCACTGTGTATGATTTAATTGCCAGTCACTGACCTGCACACCTTTGTTCACTTTGTTTTCCTACTGGACAAAAGCACTGCATTGTGCTTTACTACGTAACTGTAAAAGGTCACAGCAGGTTTTTTTTCTACATCATCCTTTCAAGGGTAGCTGAAGCCACATGGGTTCCTAAAACTTGTTCTGGGAAAGATCTGGTAAATCCTTTTTAATTTTTTGCCATCTAGACAGTACCCACCAACATCATAGTCAAGTTTTTACAGTCAAGCCTAGGAAACCAGATGTGAACCCCAATTTCCTTGTCTAATGTGAAAATACAGGTCCTTTGAACCTAAAAGACACACAAATATTAAGAGTAGTGTGAAGATTCCAATTTCCTCTAATTTTATTTGAAGTAATTTACCACATTAATGTTTGGTCAGAAAGAGAGTTGCCCTAGCATTTTGTTTCAAATGTGTTAGATTCACAGAGACCAGCAGGAAAGATCTGGGGAGAAAATTTGCAGGAATCACGGTCACCAGGAGACTTTTTCAGGTTCACAACAAATTAGCAGACACACAGGTCTGCTCTGTTTCCCCAAAGCAGGCAGTCTGGGCAGCCAGTGTGGGGTGAGGGTTGTGTACAAGGCGATGCAATTCTGAGGTATAAAGTAGGAATGACCTCTCAACAACTGCTTTTGTCTGCACAGGGAGACAAATACATCTCGGTCACTTGTGTGTGGTTGGGGCTTGAAGAATAAATATGAAACACCCAGAGCATGTGAAATGGAAGAAGAGGTTTCAAGAGAACAAATTTCACCTGGAAATGTATTGCCTGGCAACCCAAGACTCAAGTCTGTTCAAGTGGCGTAAGGATGCTGCAGTATGAGAGAAATACTAAGAAGAAAACAAGGAAAGTCACAGGAAATCAAACAAAAATTCTGGTGAAGCTATAATCCATGTTGCTGTAACATAAAAATCTGAGACTTGAGTATTGAAAAAAAAAAAAAAGCCCTTTTTTTTTTTTCTTTCTTTGCAAAGGTTCAGCTAATGAGTGACTCAGCCTTATATAAGAAAAGTCTGGCTAGGGCATAATAAATGTGAGTCACTACAACAAATTTTCAGATTTTCCTTGGGACTCTTCCTTGCAGGATCCTTGTATTGGGAAAAGGAAAGGGATAGGGAAAAACTTGCATCAATATTCATATCACTATGAATACAGATGAGATTATGCAACTGCAAGGAAATTACATTTGTCTCCCTTTGCATAAACGGGTGGTAAGAGCACTTACAAGGCAGTATTCACAGAAGAAGCAAAGTGTAAGACTATGGTAAAAAAAGACCAGGAATACTATAGACACGAGATTTTAAGGCAGGAGAACCAGGCAGGGAGTTTGATTGCTTCAGCCTTTTGGAGAAGGACTGACTCTGCAGTTGTTCAGTGTATGATGCACACAGAGATCAGGCATGTTGAGGGATGTTATTCCCCAGTTGAGCAGATGTTCACTGGGTAACCTTTGCATGCTGCTGGAGTAGCCACCTGTGCTTGAAAGCTGGCTAGTGAAACTAATGCTCCCAATCCAGGCCTATCTTGCAAGGCCAAGATAGACATTGAATTTATATTGCTTCTGAGGCTTGTCTATCTATCTGAAAGGTGACAACCCCCTTGGTTTTTTGTTCTCATGCTCTCTGAGATTTCCTTTCCTTTCCAGTCCCTGCGTTTAGGATTTAAAATACCTCTTTATGTTGGAAGATATTTTTGAAAAATGGACTGGGCCACAGCTGAGCCAGCATCTGAAGTTTGTAGGTCTCTCCTAACTGTCCAGCAGACACAAACGTGTTAGCCTTGAATCAAGTGATACCCATTTATTTTAGTGTGAAACGTATTTAACGAATTGATAGATGTTACTTTTATGTCTCAAAGTTGATGCCAAGTTTTACTTTTTTCTGCTGAAATTCACTGTCTCCTAGGGCCAAATGGCCCATGCTGTTGTCCTTTCCTGCCTCACACATTAAATATGACAGTCTTGTTCTTCCAGGAGAGCTGACCACACCCGTAATGAGCACTTCTCAGAATCAGTTGTGCTGGGACTCTGCACAAGTCACCTCAAATTAAAATTCCTTTTCAGAAAACAGCTCTGGAAAGGTAACACCAAATCCATCCATTATGAAGATAAATGCCTGGCAACAAAATTAGAGATTACAGTCCAGCAGTCAACTGGAAAGTACATTTCAGAGGATTCTGGAACATACTTGCTCTTAATTTTTACTTGATTCCTAACTCTGAAGAGCAAATGAAAATGTAACTGGTAAAACAAAGTTCCTAGAGAGAAATTCAAATTCCAGATGGCTGATGCCACCCAGGCACCAGCTGTGAGGAGGTAATAAACTCTGCTTTTAAAAAGAAATAGGCAGTGCCAAGCTGCTATTTCTGCATTTGGGGGTTTTTTGTCTACTGAATTCAGTTGGTTTTAAGGGCCACACACATCCAGGGACCGCACAGTCCCTGGTATGAGTATTCTCATCCCTATTGCCACCAGAATATGCAGCATGTACTGTAAGAAATGTTCTTTTGGTAGGAGTGAAACTTTGTCAAGCAATGCCAAGGAGTAGCTTCCAGTCATTTGGGCACTGAATATGTTTTCCCTGGAGGCAAGAGCTCACAACACCTCGAGAGAATCCAGAGCAGCCTCTGCAAGGTGAGAGATTGCTCATCCAAATTTTACCTTCTTTTTAACAGCTGCAGTTGTTGCCTTCTTTTTAATATTGACAAAGTGTATTGACCATGATGTGTAGGTACATCCTATCCTTCAGATGTTAGCTGACAGAGGGAAGGAGCAGGGAAGGGGAGGACTGGGGAGCAGGCAGGAGCTGTTTTCAAAGAAGCATCTGGCTGCACCCTGAGGAGGTGCATGGGGAGGTGGGGAGGGAAAATGAACTGTGTTGGCTGTGGCACAGGGGAGAGGAGGCAGCAGAAACTTAGAGCACAGCACAGAGCCTGAATGAATAGCTGTGATTTCAACACACTGGTTTTTCAATGGCTGACTTGCTCAGGAACAGCACCTTGTTTTCTGGACATCAGGCATCAGAAAGAGCCAGACATTCAGGTCCCTCTCAGTTAATAAATGGTTTGGGATGGCCTCTAGACAGACATCACGGTCTGTTCCTGACTTTACTAAACTAGAAGGGGCTGTGTTTTGGTGCTGGACCTCCTGTGCTTTGGACCTGCATATCCAGTCTGGAGACTGAGCCACGCTCCCAGTGCCAGCTGTGCCCCACTGTGCCAGGGCTGTTGCATCCTGAGCACTGTGTGCAAGCACCTGGTGAGACAGGTGGTGATGCATGAGGTGAATGCAACAGCCAAGCACACATTCTCCTATGCAATCACACGTGAACTGGTCTCTCTCCCTTGTGTCAAGCACAGCTCAGCTCAGTAGGAAAGCAGGTCTCTCCAAGTTCCTAGATTTGCTAATGTTAGGTTGTACCAGACTTTTCACATTAGAAAGGTATCGAAGGCATAGGACAGACTCTGAAAGGAGAACAGAAGGGATAAATGAGATTGTGAGGTTCCTATGCTGCTGCTGCTCTTGTCACAGAAAGACAAACTCACTACTGCTTGAAAGGACAGATTTCTGCCCCCCTGACCGGGTCATATGTAGCCTGAAAAAAAGTGAGGTTTTGAAGAATTACACATCATACAGAGAAGAATTTGCCCTGTTGTTCT